>RJWM01006594.1:0-65840 GCA_004363535.1 Dasyprocta punctata
TCTCCACCTCAGCATATCCTATCTTCTCCTTTTCCTTTGCATTGCATACTGACGCTGTCTCAAAAATTTCCCTTTCCCAGCCTGCAGAATCTGATGTAGCCCATGGCCTAGATTTAGGCACCTCCCCATACCCCAACATGATGGTGGTCACTATTCAAGATTTCTTGTTAACTTATATTTTTCTGTCTTTGTGGAACCAACAAAAAAGAGCTCATTCCAGCAGAGTCTTCAGGCCCACTCCCTCCCTTCTGACTGCAGGGATATCATCTATCTATCACAGTAAGTGTTAAAGAAAGTTACCCAATAAGTCTCAGAATTTTAGTATGTTGCCTGAAAGTATTTAAGAAAAAAAAATGACAGTTATTTCCATGTCATCCAAAAAGTAAAATATGATCGATCGAATTTTTTCAGGTGCAAAACGACACTTGGGAACATATGGAAATCCAGATCAATTTATGAGCTACATAAATTAATTATACATGAACTTTCTTCACTTTAAAAGGACACTCCTAGTGTGTGAAATTAGTAGTAGATAAATCAATTGCCACTATTATTTTCATAGACTTGTTTAAAATATCAATAAAATCTTTCATCTCATAAGCTCCAAAATACTGACTTCAGTGCAAGTTGGACTGTAGAATTTATACTAATCTCAATCTTTTTTTTTCCCTTTTTTGTACCAGGGATCCAACTCACAACCTCATGCCTTCCAGGCAGGCACTTAAGCCACTGAGCTAAATCCCCAGCCCTGTTTTTTGAGGCAGGGTCTCACTATGCAGTTCAGGCTGGCCTTCAGCTCTCTTCGTAGCCCAGGCTGGTCTGAAACTCACAACAATCCTTCTGCCTCTGTCTCCCGAGTGCTGGGATTAAAGGTGTGTGTCACCACCACAACCAGCTCCACTAGTCCCAATATTTAAAGATAAGTATATCCATAACATTTGGATTATTTGTGCAAAATTTTCTTATTCTACACTTGGAGGTGATTCAAATTCAAACTGAATGTAGGCAGACTGTAAGAGAGGGAAGTAGCTGGTGGAAACCAACTTTTTTGAATGATCTGTGTGCATGATGGAGAAGCACTGTCCACCCCATGGCATTGGGACACAGAAGGGACGGTAAGGGCTGATGTCCCAGTACTTCTTTGAGGGCATCCTCCCGCAGACTGAAGCCCCTACATTTTCTACCACTTCCCAGTAGTGCCACTGGCTGGGTTTTCGAAGACCCTTTGGATCTGGTCTATAAGAAAGTAGCATCTGATAATTCCATAATGAAGTGATAATTCATTCAGGAGTGTTGCATTGAAGTCTGAAATATGAACATTTATGACATATTATAAGAAATTTTCTAGTGTTTATATGCAAAAAGTAATTAAATTTGAAAGTATGGTACAGGATAAAAATAGTAAACACAATGGGTCAATTAAAACCTATCTAACTGATAAATATAAAGTGAGGTCAACAATGTTCAGGTTTTTATTCAATTTAACTCAAAATTTTGGCTTTACTTTATAAGTTTTATTTCACTGTATTTTCAATATTTACAGTATGTATTGTGGTGCTTTGATACATGTGTGCATAGAACAATATTTATGATAGTCAAAAGGCATTGGGGGACACTTTGCATCTTTCCTCGCTTCCTGACTTGTGATGCAAGTTTTTTGCTTTGTCATAAGCTCCCGCTATGATAAGCTCCCAAAAGTTCAAAAGTAATGGGCTAGCTGAGTTTGGACTGTAGTCCACAAAAAAACCAAAATAAGCATTGTCTCTTTATAAGTTAATTAACACAAGCATTTCTTTGTAGTGATATAATCTGACACACAGAGGTATATGCCCAGGAGAGGAATTCTTAGGTTATAAGTTAATTCTATTTTTAATTCTTTGAGGATTTTAATTACTATTTTCCATAGCATTTGTGCCAGTTTACATTCCCACTAACAGTGTACAAGTGTTCTTTTTCTGCCACACTATTACTGTCACTTGGGTTTATGATAGCAGACCTACCAAAGGTGATAAGGTGATGTGCCATTTTTTAAATTTGCATTTTGCTGAGGCTTAATGAAAGTGAGCATATGTTTACATAGTGTCTACTTGTATGTCTTCCATTGGAAACTGTCTATTCACACCCTTTGCTTATTTCCTAATCAGTTTTTTGTATTGAATATGTGAATTTCATATATATTTTGGATATTTATCCCTCATTAGATTTATAGTTTGAAAATATCTACCAATCCATAGAGTGCTTTTAAGTTTGTTGATTGCTTCTTTGCTATGTAGAAACTTTTCAGTTTGATACAGTTCTACTTGTTTTGCTTTGGTGCTTCAGCTTTTGATGTGATAGCCAAAATAAATTATTGCCATGACCAGTGTTAAGGAGCTTTTTCTTGTTTTCTTCTAAAAGTTTTATGGCTTCAAGTGTTATATTTAGGTCTTTGCTCATTTTTAGCTTATTTTTGTGTATGATTTAGAATAAAGATCAAATTTCATTCCTTTGCATATGCATTTCCAATTCCACCTACACCATTTACTCTAGAGACTAGACTTTGCCCACTGTCTTTGTGGCCTTATAAAAAACTTGTTAACTTTATATGTTCAGGTTTATTTTTTGTCTTCTATTTCTTTTCACTAAGCCATAGGTCTGTTTTTTAGCCAGTACCATACCTTTCTTCAGATGTGGTGTTTTAAACTACACACTGTATAGAATACTAATACTAAATCCAAAAATAGTATCATAGGTACTTAGGTACATCTATTCTCATAGGTGCATCTATTCTTTTAAATGATGAGGTATAGTTCTGTGCCTTGTTTGTTGAATATATTCATTAAGAGGAAAAATGAGTATAGCCAATGGGCAATAATCTTGGAGGACCGAAGTTCCTAAAGGATCTGGATGAAGTCATGGACTCTTACGCTATCTACTCACCTATGGAAACACTGTTGGTGGCTGCACCCAACAGACTTCTATATTGTATCCTCTTCTCTTCTCTGTAACTTTGTGGATAATTTTCCTTTTAAATTGCAATCATCTGCAGTGACCACAGTCCTTTCGTTTTAATTTAATTAGCCAATAGCCTCAAAGAAGAAGCCACATATGCAATCAAGTAAGTAGAAATGATGTAGGCATACATTTTGCATAAACTAATGAAAATAATGTCTTACAGAGAACACAGAAAAAGGGTTAAATCTTGTAGCAACTTTCTCTGAGTTTATATGGTACTTATCCATGTAAATCTGTTACAGATTGAACTATGAGAGTTAATCTACTTTGCTTAGCAAGGGTTTCTCATTTCTAAAACTACAACTCCTGTAGATCATTTTCTGTAGGCTCTAAACACTCTAGGCGAACTAGTTGATCTGAAGTCTTTTTTTTTTTGAAGAGAACAGAAAATGAACAAAATATCTCATTTTCTGCTGTTGTTTAGAATCATGAATATTTTATACTCTACAGGGATGTTCTATTTTCGATTTAAAATCTGCCTTTGTCACAGTGATGCTAATTCTACACCATTTATTGATTTCCTTTATGTTAAATACTCAGTGCACAACATGAATATCTTCTGATGTCAATGGTGAGTGCAAATATGAGTCACCTTTTCTCTTGGATGCCAAGATCCATAAACACAATTGCATCATCATCATGGGAGAGATTTGATCAATTTCCTTCAATATCTGAAAATTGATGGTAGTATTTTTTCTTGATTTTTCTGGATTTTAACTTTCTTAACCTAAGAAAATGCAAGTACAGGTTACATCTTGCTTGTATTCTACCTCATGACCTAAAACATCATTTGTAACTGATGAAATAACATAATAGATAACCATCCTCTCTAAGGAGCACTCTGAGGAACGGAACTCACTATTCATTTGCCTCTCTGGTGTAGCGAGATTTTGTATTCTTAAGGCCTGTGAGAAGACCAGCTAATCAGGGAATAAACAGGTTAACCAGGTACGGCAGCCATTGCCAGCAACATACATCTCACAGAGGCAATAGTCTTTTTCTGAGATGTAAAATGCTCTGTTAGTTCTGAATAGCTGAGCTTAAACCTCCAGTTTATTCTATACCTTTGGGCACGGGAAACATACCCTGGAGGTCAGACCTCCTGAAGTGTGACTTTTTGTGAGGTAACTACAGAATCACACACAGTTACAAGCAGTTTTAAACATATCATGTTTAATCCTGTCCTGGACCAAAAGCAGTTGAACCCACAGTAAAGTCAAATGGTCAATTGGAATTGTGTGACATAGGAAATTCTACGTGATTCTTTTTAAATCAGTAACAAATATCTGCTTCAGATATTTGTGTAATACCATTTAAATCAGTAACAAATATCTGCTTCAGATATCTGTGTAATACCATTCTTTATGACATATTTAAATCACTTTTATTGACATGTTTCTAAGTGAAAATTCACACTGTTACTTCTCATCTCCAACATTTCATTAATATTCATGTATATAAATTTTCCTGTAGCCCAGTAAAACAAGATAAATATAGTAGCAGATTATTTTTCTGTAGAAAATGTGTTAAGGCCATAGCTGAATCCATGTATTTCAGAATTCATATGTGATGATGTTATTCTTGCTAACTTGACAATAGACTAACAGGGAGAAGGGTGATTCAAATCTGACCAAATCAGAGGCTTACCTGTCAGGGATTTTATAAGTGTTGTTGTTAAGAAGTGATACAAGTTAATATCAGAGCTACAGGAAAGCTTGTAACATGTATGATCATGGTTCTATTCTCCGAGGGAAGCCTTGTGCAGGTTCTGCTGCCAGTTCCTAGCTCTGACACGGAAGACCTTATTTCTCTATTTCCCAGAGCGTTGCTGGCTGACTTGCCCAAGATTTTCTGGGGTCTGAAATATCATAAAATGCCCAGTGCACACAAGATCAGGCTGCTTTGGCAGCCAGAAGTCCAAGTTCTCAATTTCAACTTTTCATGAAATTGATTGGCATCACATTTCTGAGTATAGGGCTAGGCATATAGTATATAGTAGGTGATCATTAAACATTTTCTTAATGAAGTATATTGTAAGTTTTGCTTAGATTGTTCTTCAGGCACTGAACTATTTTCATTTTGAGTTTCTGTAAAATTTCATCCAAGATTTCAGATAGGTAACATAATTTGGTGTTACAAGATTAATTTTAGTCAATAAATGTCTGCTCTCCTTCGATGTTTAAGTAAGGCTAGATTTATTCAGTGATTATAATAAAGTGAGAAAGTTTGAGCTCCCCAGTCACACTCAGAAATGAAACAAATAAACATGAAAGTATACTAAACTCTCACTTCAGTCACCGCTAGGACTCAAGGTGAAGTCATACCTAATAAGAAAAATAAAAACTATATTCATATAATTCTATATTTGAAGTCAGTATCAAAATGTTCATTCATTTTATGATAGTGATTTTTTTAAGAGTTTATGAAATGATGGTCAGCTTCAAATAATCTCATTAACTTCGAGTAATTAAAGCATGTTTATGATTTTTTTAATGCAACAATTGAAAGTAGGATTGAACAATTATTTTGTGACTTACTTATGTTTCATAAAACTCTCTTTTTTGATGATGAAATTTTCCTAAAAGTAAAAAATGAAACTCCAGGTGCAACATCTGTTACCATGAATATAATAACATTCTCATTTCATTGGAACAGATGCAGCAACAGCAAGGTCTCCTCTCTGGAGAAAATCACGTTGGGAGAAAAGACCCTGCTGAATTACCATGGGCTAACACTGAGCGGAAATGTTAACTGTTCTACAAGTCTGTGCACATGTGGCAAAAGTTAGAGTTAGGTTTATCTTCTGACATTTACAGGTGTCTTAGCGTAACAATTTTTCTCGTTAGAAATGAAAATAATATACAGACAATTTTATATCAAGAATGTGTGCCTACTTTGGCTGTTGCTTTTGATTTTTGGTTTACATTGTTCAGTATTTCCCTGAGTGTTGTTATAAAGTATGTCATTTTTTTTTTCTGGTACCAGGAATTGAACTCACGACTTCACGCTTTTCAGGCAGGTGCTGTGCTGTTGAGCTATATCTCTACCCCTAAATTATATCTTTCAGAAGGATAAAGAGAGAATACCATATTTATTTTTGCAAAGCTATGTATACAGTAACACAAAGTACAAAAACAAAATCTGGTAATTCAAACTTCATATTTTACATAACAGTGTGAGAATGAACTCTGTATGGAGTGAATTCTGCATGGAGATTTAACTTTAAATCTTATAACTTAAAATAGAGGTTTTTATTATTCTTTCACATTTCATTTTTCCTTCCTTCTAGGCGAATGAGGGATTACATTTCCATCATCTTCCGTAATTAGGTAGGACCATGTGACTTTCTCTAGAATATCTGTTTTGGACAGAAAAATGTGTACCATCTCCTTAACCAAGCATTCACCTGTAAGTCTGAGACCCTACAAAACTTGTTTTCCCTCTGCCTTGTCTGTAACTTCTGCATGCTGCTGATACTACAGCAGCAGGAGGAAGGAGTTGCCCTCAATCCAGAATTCTAAGAAGTGGCGTGGAGGATGTAATCCTTGGAAGACTTTCAGTCCCATGAGAGATTTGACAAGTGACAAATCAATCTTTGTGAAGTCACTGGTGTTTTGTGATTCTGTGGTAGCACCACATAATCTATTAGATCTTGACTTTCAGATGTTACTGTATCTATTAGTCAAAGGATCGATCAGCCAGGTGCTTATTTACATTCAGCAAAAATATAACTATATTTTGGAAATATTTTAAATTTAGTAGAGAACTCAAAGACACAGTCCCTAAGGTTGGATAATGGTTGAAAACACTAAAATCATTATGGATGCACCTAAAGGATTAAACTATATCTTAACCAAATTTACCTGTATTGATCTGTAGTTCTCCATTTGTTAAAAGCCAAAAAAAAAAAAAACCCATAAAAAACTTAGAGTTTCCTTTCAGATTTTCCTCTGTATAGTATAGTATAGATACATTCAATTTACTATTATTCTTTCTATAATAATTCCCATTTTTCTACTAATATTTTTAAAGCTAGTTTTATTAATGTTGCCAATTATGAACTTCCAATACAATCACTATTCCACAGTGTTCCTGCTTTTATTGTCTTACAAGTTCTTCAAAGAAATATTAAGCAGGCAACATTAACATCTACATATGATCAAGTTAGGTAGATCTCATGATTTCTTTCTACTTCTTACATACTATTTATAAGATTTTCTTAGGTTCAATACATTTTTTTCTCAGCAAAATGTTCTTTTCTTACCACAAGACTCTTTTTTTCAATTTACAACTTTTAAAATTATGGCATTTATTCCCATTTTGTGTGTTGGAAACTCCAGTTGCACTTTTGTTAACATAAAGAAACAGACAATAATGACTTTAAAGATAACAATAGGCAATGTATTAATCATTGTTATTCTCCTATTATTTTGTTTTGAAATTTTGTTTTACCTTTTTCCATAAAAAGACATTCTGAACCAATGAAAATATAATACTGGTAACTCTCTTGAAGACATAGTCATCGGCGTGGACTTTCTGAACAGAACTCAAATTGCACAAGAAGTAGTAACAAAAATCAAGAAAAAAATCAACATTTAAAATTAAAAGCCTTCTTTAGAGGAAACAGTCAACAGTTGAAGTGACAACGTACAGAATGGGAAAAATTTGGCCAGATACTCCTCCAAAAAAGACTATTATTTAGAATACATATGTAAAAACTTCAAGAATTAGACCTTCCAAAATAGAAGACCCAGTCAAAAAATTGGAAATGAATAGATACTTCTCAAAAGAAAAAATACAAATGGCTATTAAGCACATGAAAAATATTCTGTGTCTTTGATCATTAAAAAAAAGCAACTTAAAACAACACTGAGATTTCATTTTGTTCTGCAGGGTGCCTATTAACAAAGACTCTACACCAATAGAGGCTGAGAGTTTGTGGGGAAAATGAAACACTTCCACATTGTTGGTGAGAATGCAAACTCATACAATGACTATGGAAGTCAGTATGGAAAGTCTTCATAAACTAAAAGTAGAAATTTCAATTGACCTGGCTATATCTCTTCTCAGTATCTTCCCCAAAGAGTAAAAGTCGTATTACATCATTACATGCATAGCTATGTTTGTAGATATACAACAGCTAAATTCTGAAAGTGGTCTTTAAGCCCATCAAGAGATGGCTAGATAAAGATATATATACTAAATGGAGTACTACTGTACAATGTGGTACTACTAAGCCATAAAGAAGAGTCAGTTTGAGTCATTTGTATTAAAATGATTTGGTCTTAAAACAATAATGCTTAGTAAGATAAATTTGACACAGAAGTTTAAATATTGCATGATTTCTCTTATAGGAGAAATGTAATGCAAAAATAAAGAGCAGAATAAAACAGGGAGCTTGACTTTTTGGAGATGAGAAGGATAACTGGGGAAGAAGGGAGGGCAGGGGAGGGAGAAGACTGAGAAAAATGATGCAACGCAATACACATTTGAACTAACTCCCCAAGGTGATGGTGATTGTGCGTTTAAAACATATACTAATAAAATGATAAAGAATGATTTATAAAAAGGTAAAATGATATATTTAGCATTCTTCCTATTTATTCATAAATTTCAAAATTGCACAGAGCTTGTATATTGATATATTTATTTAATATTTAATGCACTTCTAGTGTTAAGTCATTTTCAGGCAAGAGTCAACATGCAGAAGCCCTAAAGTTGAAAATAATAATACATTTTAATGAATAAACATGGAAAAATGTGACATGGCAGACATATAGTAAACAAGTCCAGAGACAAATTGGAAATAAATATCTACAAGTCAAATCACGAACGTAATCTTATTCACATAAAACTGTCAAATCTGTGGAAAGAAAAGGTCAGTTTCAAAAATAATAAGATGGGCAAAGGCTATGACAGATGGTTCATAGGAAAGAACTAATTTTAAGATAGAAAATGTGCTCAAATACACTATAGCTACATATGCACAAACTATAACTGCATAAAATGCCATTTTTCCTATGCAAATTGCCAAAATTTAATAATATAGCACAGTAAGATTGAACATTACTTATGAGACTATAAACTGGAACAATCTCTTTAGAAGTTAATTTACCAGTATCTGTACAATTCTGCGCCTGGGATTGCATCTTGCAAATATGTTCTCTTGTGTTAACAGATCCATGTATGGGAATATTCATTGAACTGTCAACAGAAAACTTTGTAAATTATAATAATCACAGAACTGAACAACTTGAAATAATGAGGTAGTACTTTATGACTGTGATTATTTTATGAAAGCAATTGATACCAAAGGTTGTAGAATAAAGGGCACTTGAGATTTTCATTTCCACACGTGCCTGCTATTTTACAGGCGAAAGTCTGTATTTGCCGTATCATTCTATTGATTTGCTATATAGAAGAGGAAAACTGTTTAGAAACAGAGAAGGGAGTCTCATTTGTTCTGTTTTATTTGCTTTACAACTGCATTTTCTTGATTTTACTTTTGTACAAGCACACAAAGACAGAGGACAGAAAACCTGAAGACCGCCTGACTGCACGCCTCCCCTTAGGATTACCCATGAAATGCTCAAGCTTTCAGAACCAGTCACAGCTGGAGTCCTGGCCTGGGTTAGGTGAGGGCATGGACAGCAGACCCTGCTCCTGAGAACTCGAGGCCCGTATGTGACTCCCTCCCAGAAGTACAGGATTCCAGAGATTGCAGTTACTTTTCCACAGTGGAATTCAACTTTGCGCAATTAGTTGGGATCTTTCTGAAGGAGACAGGTGGCCTTTGGTGCTGAAAGGACAGCAGTCGGTCAAAAATATTGACTCCGTTTTATTTGTCTGACAGAAAGCTTTATAAGCAGAGGACTGGAGCTGAGCTCATTTCGCAAGCGGCCGCATCTTAGCTGGGGCGCTTGTCCCTCTGGACTTGCCACCTATGAATTTTCTTTGAACCAGAATCTTTGTTAGCCACACAGATTCTCAGAACTGATTCCTAAAGTGGGTTCAATCCCAACCAGAAAAAGTATCCTATAACAGAAACATAATATATTTTATAGAAAAATTTAAAGACTTTTAACCCCACCCGAACATTCTTTTGCCTTTTTTATTTGTCTGCACCATGCCCACCACCTCTGTCTGGGACCTGTCTGAACGGTACTGCCTATTTAAGTGAGTTTAGTCTTTTCTTTCTCCCTTGTGCTATCACCAAGAAATGCTTAAAAGGAGAGTTAAACACACTTCGTAGCACCCTGATTTTGTAGTTTTCTTCTCATCGGGCATTGAACATGATTGAGCCTGACTTAGAAGCAAATGGCTTCAGGTCTACTCATCTGCTTCTACTCACTGCTTTTTTCTTGCTTGTGCAGTTGGACCTTTCTCAGCCCTTGTGAGCAAAATGTTTGCACAATTTCTTTATTTTCCTTCTTGAAAATCTAGTTTGCTTATCAACTATATAATACGTTGCATACTTGGGGATCATCTGTGAATGATACGTGTTAATTTTATCATTTCATCATCAATAAAGTTATTAAAGTTGTTAATTTATGTGATTTGATTATATCATTAATTTTCTCAGAATATATCATTTATTAGTAAAATATAAATGTCAATGTAATATCCTCTGTGCTACCTCATTATGGTTTTCTAAAGCACATATAATAATTTACCAATATATGAAGATGCCTACAGGTGATATTTCTGACAGTTAAATCATTAAATGTTTTCTCCTGTATATACTTCCAATTCTCATAATTACAAAATATCTACCAGTCAAAAGAGGAAAGTATCAAATTCTAAGCATATTTTATGTTTGTATTAAAGACAATGAAAGCAATGAAAATGTCAAAAAAATATAGTGAAAAGTTGACGCTATAATTCTATTCTTGTGACTAAAAAGGAATGGCATGCGAAGCTTTGGAATTAATCAAGCAACTCAGTAAGTGACAGAAGTACTAGGCAGAAATTTGCCTAGTCTGTTGAGAGCTGGAAAACTGATTTGGAAAAGTAAGCAAATGTGAGTCAAGACAGAAAATAATGGATCACGTTCCCTGTGTCAAACTGAATGGAATATTTCAGCTAACAACATTGTACTTTTCAAATCTATTCATAGTAGACAGAAGACAAGAGAAAATTGGGTTTCTAAAGTGACAGGGTAAGTTGTATCTTTCGGGAAAAAAGATTTCCTAACTAGTTTATGTTTTGCTATCATCAGTAGAGAGGAAGACCATATTCTTCAGGCTTATTGTATATATATAACTGTCCAGAATCATTAGTATCATATCCAATCAGAGGGGTCTACAAAGACTCATTCTTACCCTAAACTACCATTTAAGAAAATACAGAGAGCTCCAGTGGTGCTCCCAAACACCTCTGAGGGAAATGTCTCTGTCTTCAGGTATGAAAGAAGAAGCATGTTTCATTCTAATTGGTAAACTTGCTAGAAGTTTACACAGACCGTTTTGATTCTCACAAATAATTTGACCCGTTTGAACACTACCTTTGCACAGCATTACAGTCCTGAGTAAAAGGGAGAAGAGGAGCTTGTTTAACCACAAATAGGCCTGCTAACTTGTTGATGTAGATCCCAGCACAAAAATCCCTGC
This sequence comes from Dasyprocta punctata, assembly GCA_004363535.1. Taxonomy (NCBI): domain Eukaryota; kingdom Metazoa; phylum Chordata; class Mammalia; order Rodentia; family Dasyproctidae; genus Dasyprocta; species Dasyprocta punctata. The sequence goes on from RJWM01006594.1 coordinate 11,604, forward strand.
AAGCGCAGGCAACGTTCCTCACGCGTGTGTTGGAATCACATGAATTAAGCTTTCAAAAAATCCCCTGTCGCCCCAGAGAATCACAAACGCTTCGGGGAGGGCGCGTTTTGCCTGAGCACTCACCTACCCAGGCGGTGCCTGTTCTTTTATCCCCGCTCCATTCCTGCCCTGGCTCTGGTTGCTAACCCAAGGGACCCGCACTTCTCAGGTTCTATCACCCTGGGGCTCCTGCCCAGCCTGGGAGATTCCAAGTACTTTTGTCGCGCGGTCATTTCCTTTCTTGCTTTTTTGCTCTCTCTGGTAGACACAGTGACTTGTTGCTGTTCCTAATCTCTTAAGTTGCTTCACCGTTCTCACTTTGAATTTACAGTATTTCATCACAAACATATTAAGTCTCTATATTAAAACTTATTCATAAGAGGTTAAAAATTATTTTTCCTGGCTGAATCCTGACTGCAAAAAGTATTTCTCTTTCTTACAAAAGTATCAAAGATGACATATCAGAAATTAGGCAAAGAAAATCTTGGACTTTGGAATCAATTAAATCATACAAACTTCTTCGTATGCCATTTTCAAAACATGGATCGTAAAACATTTTCTGTGTTAGATAAACTTAAGTGTAAGGGATTTTAATTTTTTAGGGGGAATGAGTTTGTGATATAGAAAAGTCATTCTATAAATCCATAAAAGTAGTAAATTTCATTAAGGAGTAGGAAGGATGTCTGAAAACACTTTCATCTTATCGAGGACAGGAGAAGTTTGGAAATACGCACTTTAAAACTGTGGTATTCATTTCAGTTTAGCTAATTATGATTTGACAGCTTAAGCAAGGTGTACAAGTAGAGAAGAGAAACCAATTCCAAAATTCCAGTATTCACCCCAGAGTTCCATCTAATTTATTAATATTTTTAGAATAGTGTTTATGGAGGGACATACTAAACTATATGAATTCTTACTGTTTTGGTGATGAGGATGATTATCCTTCAATTATTTTCATTGTAAGGTTCAGATTCACCACAATACTTACGGTACTAAAACTCAGTACAGCTGGTTTGCAAACAAATGATTTATACCATTAGTAAGCCCTTTCCAATGAGGAAATAATTTTTGTGCCTATAATAATTTTTATGCTGGTTTGAGAGTGGGATGTGAAGGAAGAATATATGAGAAATTATCTACTTATGAGGCTGTAAAACTATTCCACTTACATATTGTAATAAAGCTTGTTACCAAGCATGTTAAATTTATGCCTCAAAATAAAAATCAAATCAAATAAGATGGAGAAAGAATTTCAATCTACTTTAAGATATTACACTTTAGAATCTGTAAATTGCCAAGGAAAAGACTCTGATATTATCTTAACACCTGTAATATATAACTAGATATAGTACAATCATTTCCTAATATTTAATGTATGTCTGGCAATATTCAAAATGTTTTACATACTTTAGTTGGAGAATGAAAAACGAATACACACTGAATAGAGAATCTGGGGAGAGAGAGACTCAATAATTGCCCAAATCACATGACTCAAAAGTGGAAGATTTGGATTTGGACCTACATGGATACCTCCAGAGTCTATACTGTTACTTAATAGTTAGTGCTTTTTCTTTGTGTGCTACAATATGATGTCACCCACTGTATATTCTCCATGGTAAAAATCAAATACAGGATATGCATGGTGAGCAAAGTTTTAAATTCAGTAGGAATAAAATTTGGAGGAAGGCCTAAGAAAGAAGTTGCTAGAAAGTTTTAAGTATCCTTAGAGTCCCCTAAATTCTTAGGCTTTTCCTTACTAGTCATTGAAATTCTATGGTACATATTCCCTCACTGTGGATAGATTTGGTGGTTATTATGACAGAGACCCAAAGTGTCATTCAAAAAGTTTCACCATGCTGAAGGTTCAGCTGCTGATGAGATTTTGGAACAGCACTGGATCACCATTGGGTTAACCCACTTATAAGATTACAATTTGATGGCAATGTTGGAAGTGGATGGAAGAGATGGTGAGTCCTGTCTGAGGAAGTGGGTCACGGGAGCCTCGCCTCGGGGTCTGTATTTGTTCCCCATCCCCCTTCTCTCTCTTGGCTCACTGGAGGCCATGAAGAGAGAAGGTTTTGTCTGCTGCATGCACTGACCTGTTGTAAAGTTTTAGCCAGTTGGCCATGGGTTGAAATCATGAGCCAAAATGAACTGCTCTCTCTTTAAATTAAAAGCAACTCTGGGTAACAAAGGTAGGGCAGGAGGCATCACAATCTCTGATTTAAAATTATACTACAAAGCTACTGTGATAAAACTGGCATGGTATTGAAAGAAAAAAAAGCCAGACTTGAGGATCAGTGGAACAGATTAGAAGATGCAGATGCCACTCCAGCCACACTCAGCCACTTTGTCTTAGACAAAGGGGCCAGACATGTTCACTAGAAGAAAGACAATTTCTTTAATAAACGGTGCTGGAGAAACTGGTTCTCTACGTGCTGAAGAATAAAACTAGACCCATGCACTGTATACTAAAGTCAAAATGGGTCAAAGATGCAAATATTAAAACAGAAACACTAAATCTACTAGAAGCCAAAGTAGGTACAGATCTTGAAGACATAGGGGTAGCATAGAGTTCATGAACAAAACCCAAACTCCATAGGAAGTACTTCAAAGAATCAACAACTGAGATCTCATCACTTCAAAAGAAAACATCAACAGTGATACAAGACAACCCACAGGGTAGGAAGAATTTTTAGCCAGTTTTCTTTCACACAAAAGACTTCTATTTAGAACATGTAAAGAATTGAAAATAATCAGATCCCCCAAATTCAAAGACCTAATCCAAAAATGGACATCTGAGATGAATATGCACTTCTCAGATGAGGAAATATGAATGTCAAATAAATATATGAAAAATGTTTAACATTGTTGGTCATTTGAGAGATGCAAATTAAAACAACACTGAAATTCCATCTCATCCCAGAAAGAATGGCTGTCATCAAGAAATCAACCAATAACAAATTCTGATGGGCCTGTGTGGAAAAAAAATCCTTCTTCATCATTGGTGCCATTGTAGACTGTTAACAATCATTGTGTTAATCAGTGTGGATTCTTCAGTAAACTAGAATTGGAGGTCCCATTCATCCCAGCTATTCCCCTTCCCAGAAGAATTAAAAACACCCTCCCACAACAATGTACGTGTACCTATGTTTATACCAGCACAATTTGTATTAGCTAAATCTTGAAAACAACCCAAATGCCCATCAACTGAGGAATGGATAAAAAGATGTGATCTTTTTATACAATGAAGTACTACTGACCCATAAGGAAGGATAAACTTGAGACTTTTATAGGTAAATGGATGCAATTGGATACCATACTCATAAGTGGAACGAGTCAGACTCACATGTGTAAACATTGTAGTGTCTTCCTGGTGTGAAAACTGAAAGGCTAAATAAAGTCTAAAATGTACAACAGATATTGTGAAATGGGAAGAAATTGTTCAAAAGGAAAAAAGAACTAAGAGGGGAAAGGGAAAAGGACAAAAGGGAAAAGGGAAAAAAATTCAAGTCAGTTACACTGTTAGTGTCAGTTCACTGAAAAGGAAGGTTTGTGATAATATTGATTGCAGAACTTTTTATGACCATGTCTTGTACCTTGATCAACTACTTTAAAGATAAAAAACATGTAGTGTAGTAATTATTGTTATTCTATCTATTTGTTATGAAATTTTGTTCTACCTTTTTTCCATAATGTAAAAAAAATAGACAATTCTTCTAAAGTATTTAAACAGTGATGAGAAGCTGACTGACACAGTGATCAAAATCTTTATCTCACCTTCATGTGGTGGCGCATGCCAGTCATCCTGGTACTGGAGGAAGAGCATAAGTATAAACCCAACCTGGGCAGCTTAATGACTTAGCAAACTGTCTCAAAAAAATAAATAAAGGGCTGGGGATGTATCTGAGTGCAAAAGTCCTGTATTTAATTCCCAGTGCTACAAACAAACTTTATAATGTTACAAACAAACAAACAAATCTTACATGCCCATGATTGCTGAATGGAGAGGAAATGGTCATTTAAATGGAATTTCAACTTAGATGTTAAAGTCTCTGGCAAAACGTAGATATGAGAAGTGTAGGATATCCTGGCAGCTTTATGCCCACAGGATGGAAGAGGCTGAGAAGTGACAATGACCACTGCTTCCAACGTGTTCAGACAGGAGGAAGCAGTGCGGTCTTGGTGTATTGAAAAGAAGAGTAGGTATCTAAGACAAATTCCATCTGCTTCTTGTAGTCACCCCAGAGACCTTTGCTCTGTTCATAGTTATACAAGTTTTACTCTGAGTTACCTTTTTTATTACATCTAGTTTGGGATTGTTTGTTTCTTCTACTTATGAACTAAAATGCCTACCAATCATTACAAATATCCTTCAATTTGAAAATTTCATTATTGGGAAAAGAGAAAGTCTTTTCAGCTTAGGGTTCAGAGAATAACTAATCTTGAAATTTTATGTTATTTGCTTTTCCTTTTTTGGTACCGGAGATTGAACTTCGCACTTGCCAGGCAGGTGCTGTGTCACTGAGCTGTGTCCCTGACCCCTCTAACTGTGAAACTTTGAAAGTAGGGAGTAACAAGGAGCCCTTGAGCATTTTGAGAAAGGTAGAGAATTTTTATTTGTGAAAAGTATTCTTTAATAGCATTTTGCCAAATTTGAGATCAGAAGAGAGACAACTCAAACTCTAATGCCTAATTTGAAAAGCAAAAACAGAGATGGTAGGACAGAAAATCAGATTTTATGGAGATAGAATAGGGATTGGGGGAGGGGAAAAAGGTGAAGGATTGCTAGGAAAGGGAAGCAAAAATGATCAGGATGTAGTATGTGTATGTACCAATTCCAGAAGATGAATGTAATTATTATGTATCACAAACACACTACTAATAAAAGAACAGCAAAATTATAGTTTTTAAAGGAACACTTGCCTTTTGAAAACTGCAAAGGATATCCAATATTTAAGGCATCTGCAGTATTTTGCCAGTTTCTTTTTTTCCTTTTCCTTTTTTCTTTTTCTTTTTTTTCTTTTCTTTTCTTTTCTTTTTTTGCCAGTTTCTTTAAAGAAGCATGTTGTTTAATAGGCTTGGCAAGTAAAGTCAAGCACTATCTTTTGGGATGAAGTGACACAAGAAGGGACAGCAATAAAAACAGAACAGTTCCCCAAATTTTATAAAAAATAAGACAAACCATAAGCACAATGTGTAAGTTTTTTCAAGACATTGTTAAAGATTGAAAATAAGCTAGACTTTGTGTAATTTTATAGATGAAGAATTTGAATTATTTTATTTGGGCATGCAAGGATAAGATGCTCACCAAAATATGGAAAATGTAGGACTAGTTGGAAACCTAAAGTTAATTACTGTACTATCTTCTGCACCAATAGTGACTCTTTCACAATAAATTTATTTCAGTCACCTAAAACTGGTGTACAGGTTAGAAATCAACAAAATTAACTAAAAGATGATGATGGCTATCTAGAATTAAGCACTTGCAGGTACTGAAGTCCACCAAAATTTAAAAAATATTGGTCAAATGTTGGAAAATATTTGAAATATTTATGAAAAACTATGTCATCAGTATTTGTTAGATATTTAGAAAGTATTCTGAAAAATACTGGACATTCCTACAGAGATAATGACTAAGATCAGGACTCCGTGATGGAGAAGTGGCCAGCCTGGTCCCTGTGCATGCTGGGGGCCATCAGGAGTCTCCTGTGGGTGACTGACATGGGCCAGGAGGAGCAGCTGGCCCAGTCCCTGTGTGCACACAGGACGCCATCGGGACTCTCCCATGGACAACCAGGACAAGCGGGGAGAAGCAGCCAGCCTGGCCTCTGCATGCATGTGGGCCGCCATCAGAACTCGCCCACAGGCAGTGAGTGGGAGCCAGGAGAATCAGCCAGCCAAGCGTTGGAGAAGCCGCAAGTGTCTGGAGAAGCCTACCCCACACTCCAACATTTCATGGGGAACTTGAGTTGGGAGAATCCCAGGTGCCTGGCCCATCCCCCTACACTGTGGATGGGTAATCAATGCGGGAAATGCCTGGAAACCCACAACCTGCTCATCTGGAGGAACCCAGGAAAATGTCAAGACAAATGAGCAAGGGGCGACCTCCAGCCAAAACAGAACAAGTCCAGCAGATATGGACATGGAAGAAAGCGGAAATCACACACCTGAAATTTCTGGGGTGATGGCAACTGAAATAAAGAAACTACTTCATGAGGCTAGAAAAAAATCAGATCTGAAATAAAACTCAGGCAAAAGAAGAAATGACAAGCATATTAAAAGGGTTGCTGAGCATATGTAAAGAAGACACAGAAAAAAAGAAGAGCATAGGAGAATGAGGGACACCTTGAATGAACAATACAGAGAATTGGAATGCATGAAACAGACTCAGAGAGATATCCAGGAAACTTAAAACTCCATTGAAAAGCTGGCAAACCCACTTGAAAGAAGTTGAGGATAGACTTTCAGAACTTGAAGACAGGATATCAGGTAGTGATCGTGAAAGAAAAGATCTCTTAAAAATAACAAGGAACCAGGAAATAGCAGTTCCATGGCTGCAGGAAGACACAAAGTAAAATAATTTAAGAATGCCTTTTGTCAGTGAAAAAGGAGTCAACGCAAATGCCATAAAGAGACTATTTACAGAAGTAATAGCAGAAAAATTTCCAAGAGTGGTGGGACCTGACATACAGATAAGCGAGGCATATAGAACTCCAATTAGCCATAACCAAAATAAATCTACACCCAGACGTATAATAATCAAGATCCCAGAAATTCAGCACAAGAACAGAATATTAAAAGCTATTAGAGAGAAATAATAAAAATAAAAAATTAAAAAAAGAAATAATGACTGCACATGGGCCCCAGGCCCTGCATCACTCATGTTGTTCCCCTGTACTGCTCCCTGATGGGCTCATCTTTCCCTCTGCCTCCTGCCTATCTGCCCTGACATTCCTTCTCCGAGCAAGCCAACCACAGCCAGGATCCCCTGAAACTGTAAACCAAAGGTTGTTGAGTGTTGTGTCTCAGTGATGGAAAAGCTGACTAACACCAAAATGACATTATGAGAGAGGCAAAAATGGCATCATCGAAGTTCAGAGCACAGTACACAGTAAAATGAAGTGAGCTGCAAGACTGAGTGGTGCAATGTTTTTGTAAAAAGCTTATTATGTGTGTTTTACCAAAGGAACATCACGAAGTTATTAATACTTTTATCTTGATAAGACACAGTATTTGGGGTAAATATTTTTTCATCTTTTTCCATTGCACATGGGTTAACATTGGAATTTTCAAAATGCTTTAGTGAAAATAAATGAAAAAAATGTATTGTTGCATAAGACATGAAATAAAATAACTCCCCTCTCATATTAGAGGATCAGGTGATGAGAAGAAATAACCTTAGGTTATTTCATTTCTCAATACTGAATGGAGATAATTTTTACTGGAACATAAGAAAAGTGATTTCTTCATAAGGAAAGATCATTAGTGGAAATTAAAAGTAGTTAGCTATTTTATGACAACCATGAAAAATTTAGCTTGTTTGTTTTAATATATTTTTTAAAAAAATAAGTATTGTCAATAATGAATTATTTTTCCAGTGCTTTTTGGAGTTAACTAGACTCAACTTGGAGAATCTGACTTCCGAACATCATGCAATTCCTACGACTGTACCTGGCAAGTGGATTGTGTAGGAGCACGCTTGCATGGCTGCTGTGGATGTCGGCTGTCGGCTAGGAGTCCAATTAGGGCTGCTGAGGAGTGTAAACACGAGCCCTTAAATGACTCAGTTTTCTCACAGAATTGTACCCCAGTTGCACTTGGCAATGTCTTAAAATTGAGCATTCCAAAAAATCCAAAGAGACTTATTAAATCTGGTTATGAAATAAAGCTGCTCACTTCTGTTACATTTGACGGTTCAAAAAGTGAATCATAAGGCCAAATCAGATTCAGCAGAAGGGTGTTATGCAAGAATATAATAAACTGGAGAATATAGTTCATTGTTAAAGAAGGGACATCTTGAAAAACTAGCTACCGCAATTTGCAAATATACTTAGTAATAAGATTCACAGCACAATCTAAAAAGCACTGAAAGCTGCATCCTGAGAATTTACTTATCCTAAATTCAACAACCAGTAATCGTCTAAGACAGGGTTGAATCTATTCAGCTGCACTGTAGGCAAAAGCCCTTAGTCACTACCAGCGCATTCACAGCCTCATCTCCCTCTTGACATTTGAATAAAGTAAATGTATTTCCTGCCCCTGCCTCACCTCTTTACCTACATTCTCTCCTTCCTCCCCAAGAAATCATTTCTTCCTTCCCTCATGTTCTGAGCTTCATCCATTTTGAAGCCGGTTTTTGATGTCCTGATGCCATTCGTTACCTAAACCTTCCCCTGCTGGTCCCTTGGCCAAACATTTTCTTTCAGCTTCTATTTGGTGATTTCCTATTTGATCTTAAGGTGTGTTTTAGCATAATTTCATTAAGGAATTAGTCTGTGATAGTAATTAAACTATGTTAGATGCTTCCATATGTCTATCACATATCTTGGCACTTTCTGGCCTAGGAATAATACTTTGCTGAATACTTGTTCTCAAAATCCCTACAATTTCTGTATCATTGCCACTTTGTACTATTTTTATAACATATTTACCTGCATGTTTAGGTTACATCTTTAAGGACTGATCTTGTGTCATGGGCTTGCTACTGTATTCATACTGCTAAATATTGATTTAGGACATAGCATGGAGTTATGTTTACTGAATGAATGGGAAAATGAATAAATGAAATGGGTATCAGAGAAAAAGATTTCATGTAGCACAGTGACCATGGGCAATGCTAGTAATTTTCCTAATTATAGAAAGCTAAGAATCATATCCTTTAGAGCTTTAAAATGTATTAGTGCTCCCATTAATAATGCTAACATATGCCATAAACTTTCCACAACACTAGTTTATTTGAATGTAGCAATGCCAATTTTTATGTCAATTCAGCATCACTTACCTATTTTTTCACTGTAACATACACAGATTGATGAAAATTATATTCTGAGTTTGATTTAGTTAAATCATGTTTTTATAGATCCCAAAATAAGAAATGATAAAAAGTGATATGGAAATCTTTTAAAACTTTTATTTCAGAATGAAGAACATCACTGTGGTGTTCAGAGTTTCCATAGTGGTAGATATTTCAAATTATTTGAGGAAAATAACAGCTATCAGGAAATAAATTTCAATGGACATATTAAAATAATGTTCCTTCTCCCTGTGAAAATACAGAAGGGGAAAGCACCGCTCTCTCTTTTCTCAATCTTGGGTTATCAAATGTTTGCATGCCTGTGAGTATCCTCGAGTTATACAGCTAAAAATTGAACTTCAAGTACAATAATATGTGTCTGTGGGATTTGAATGCAATTCATCCTACATTGCCTTCTTTCTTTTCCTTAATTATTTCAATGATGAGCAAATACATGGTGTATGGGGTATGCAGTGTACCCCCAAGTCCTCATATAATTTTGATGGGGCTGAGTTATTGGTTTGTTGATTGACAATGTGAGCGCTGTGCCCGCCCAGGGTTAGAGCTGACATGCAGCGTAAAGAAAGGTGGGTCTTCCCCTTTCACCTTCTCTCTCTCTCTTCTCTCTCTCGCCAACGTGCCTTACAGTTTGCACCCGCCATAAATGATAGTCCCGTCACCCCACGCCGCCTTGGAGCCAACTTTATAGACTAAAACTCCCGAAAAACTATAAAAATAAACCTTCCCTTCCCTAACTTTGGGCATCAGATATTTTGTCTCGACAACAAGCAAAAAGTAACTAAGACACATGGTTTCTATAAATTTAGGTCAGCGTATGCCATAATGGGAACTATAAATGTTTAAAACAGCCTCTGATAACTTAAGCTCTACATTGGGAAGTCAAGCACAGAAGCAGAGTTTATTGGAATGCAGCGGAAGCATCTCTCTGCTGGATGAGGCTTTATGAGAAAAAAAGATAGGGTTTCAATCGGTCATAAGTGATAAAAGGAGTCAAGTAAATGTAATATATGTGGGAATGAGAATTACAATATTAAAGAAGGAAGTTAGTAAAGTCGACAAGGACATGGTGTCATCAGTTAATTAAGAGGATATTTATGTGTCTAAAGCATAGATTGTAAGGTGTGGAATGCTGAGAGATGGATCTATAGAAGTGAATGTGAACTGGTAGGCTTTACTGAGAACTTAGATTTCACCCTGTAACTAGTGGGGAATGGGAATAAGCAGTACTATGGCATTAAGCAGTACTATGATATTACTACATGGCACCATTGATAGAACATTCGATATAAATAATTTGACACTGAATAGGAAGAAACATTATAGGAACAGTTCAGACACTGACAAAAGAAAATCTCTAAAAATTTGATGAAAATCTATTGTCTTCAAATTATGAAAACAGAATTTATAAAATCTTATTGAAAATAATATATTTTCAAGCCATTAGTGAGTTATAGAAACTGGCAACCTATGATTATATGACTAGCTAAAATATCAAGAAGTCAGGAGAAACTGAAAAAAAAGGTTAGAAAATGAGTAAGACAGTTTGTGTTTCACAAGTCATCAAAAACTAATTTCTGAGGTATATATTTTCATGATAAGAATTATGAACATAAAGAAATAAAGTACTTCGTTAACTTGTAACAATGTTTGTAGTGAGCAAGTATTTTCCATGTAATTAAACAGTGGCCATCAGATCATTTGTCTTACATAAAAAAGTGGAAGCAAATTTCCAAAAGTTAAAAGAGGAAAGATATAAAAAGGAGTAGATATAAAAAGGAGTAAAGAGTTAGCCAGAGAAGATTTAAAATACTGAAGTTTTTTTCTCTTCTAGAAGATATTCTAAACAGCTGAAGGTAATTCTTTGAAAAATATATATTGTATTTACTCTGATTGTGTTAAACTTTCTTTTCATTTCCTCCTCCTAACAAGTTCCTCCTTTTGACTCAGAATTAAGATTAAGGTAGAAGTTCCTTCATGGTTTCCTCTCTGTCCTAGTGGTAAAAAATGATCAACAGAGGAAGCCAAAAATTTAATGAGCAAAACTAAAACATATAGTATTCTGCCAACTTAGTACTGTTAGTAGAATAAATCTTTCTTTGCATTGCTAATAACATGATGTGTCTAGATGTCTTTTCGAGAATATGAAGAAAGAATTCATACAACCACTTTTCACTCACAAATGATTCCATTCTTCTGTACCTCTTTATGGCCCTGTAGTGAAGTTGAATTCACAAACAACACTCTTTATTCTGTCTGGAAGCCTTTCCTGATTTATGCTGGGAAGTGCTGCTCATATTTATTTGAAATATAGTATATCAGCAATCGGTGGACTTAAGAACAGGTGTTTTAACTATGCGCTTTGGCATGTAATCATTGATACCTTTGTGTCTATGTACGAATAGAGATGAGTGAGAAGGAGGGATAAAAAGAATTAAAAATGAAGACTGAAAGCATGACTATCCCCTTCCAAGCAGAAAAAGCCCAAATGGCTGGAGAATGTGGTGAGTTAGAGTGCATACAGTTTCTCCTCTCAATTGGCTCAGAAAATATTATTTTTATATTGCATGCCTGAGTGAAAATTACTGCTTCTTCTGAGGAAAAATTACTTTTTAAAAGCTTGATATTTTGCTAAATAAAAGATCTCAAGTATAATTGTATTTCAAAAAGCAATATATCACTACTCCTGAGAGTGCATCTTCTATAAGAAAATACCTTTGACTACAAATGTTACAGAGGACATACATGTTAATTTGCATCATTAATTACAAAAATGGTTTCTTCGTACTTGTGACTTTGGTTATTCTAAGATTCTCACATAAATGAAGGGAGTATGTGTTTTTTTTTTTTCTCACAAGGTTATTTAAAATGTATTTGTCTCTGAACTCCCCAAGGAAATAGTCCCTGTTTCATGCAGCATTTCACATGGTCTCCCCTCCCAGTGCTTATAAATGCTGTCTTTTATTCTAATCTTCTCGAAGCACTTTGGAAGTTAATCAAAATTATTAGAGCTCTTTTGTTCTGTAATATAAGCACTTAAAAGGCAGCTATTCATTTACCTGAGCATGCCCGAGCAGAATTTCTTCGTAAATTATACTTAACAGATAAAGCTTCTTGCTCCACCCATAGTCTGAGCTACAAAAGGAGGCCAGTCTAATTGTGTATGGTTGCTTGCTTTGTCTTGGAGACCGTCAGAAAATTTTAACTATAGAGGATAAAGACTGGATATGATGTACCTGGATTTCAACACTATGAAAACAAAATACTTTGAAAAGATATTTTCTTAAGGGGTTTCACCGGAATACTTTTGTTTGCCACTAAATTATACTGAGAGGATTTTGAAAGTCTACATCTGACTCCTGCTGTCTGTGTCTAGATTAACGTGCTGTGTCAGAAGTGAGTCTTGAGTCTGTGGAAATTACACAAGCACTTAAGTAGATCCTAACAGCCACTGGGTCCAATTACAAGTTAGCTCAAGTGGCTTGTGTACCCTTGGCTATGTCCTCTTTCCTGCCTTCTAGCAATCCTTTTCTCTTTCTTTTATTACCTCTTCTTAGTAACAGCCAAATATATTAGCTCCATGTCATTAGCATTCATATGATCAGAGCCTTCGCTTATAGAATCAAATTAGGATTCTGCCTTGGTGAATGAATTTAAAATGTTACCACGGATTTGTGGGATTGGAAAGCAGAGAGGCACTGCCATGGGTGTGCACCGAGGACCCGAGCTTTGCAGAGAGAGTGGAAACAGAATCTTTACGTCATAGTACTCGTTAGGTGTTTGACCTTTGCCGTCTCTGAGCTTCACTGTCGACATCTATGAAGTTGGGTTCATGAAAATATCTCAGAGAGGTGCAGTGGTTAGCGATGATAACATTCCTAATGCCTAATAGGCTCTTGGTGAATGTTAGTTTCTTGCTGTGCTTTTGTTTTTTTATCCTTTCTATCTATATTGAATCAAAATAGTACTACTTTAAACAAAACGTCTTCAGATAGATAAGGATCAAAGCTAGCCCTGGGAAAATATTTCACAAGACTTATTTTGACTATAGAGCTCTCTCATTTAAGAACTTAGGTTTTGAACCTTTTCTATCTTAGTTTGGAGTCATTTAAACCTTACATTTAAACCCACCTTCTTCCTACCTCAGGAAATATTCAGCACAATTTGTGTACTCATCATTGAAACTGACTTATTATACTGAAAGCGCTCAGGAAAATTTACATTTTAACGGAGTTCAACATTGTGCAGTGGATGTAGTTTCCTTACTAGTTGAATTTGGGAAAGTGGGTAACGAAAGAAAGATGAGAATCATTTTCTTTCTTAATCTGGACTCTCCATGGGCATTACTAATTTTAACCTTATAAACTTGTCTGTTGTAACTTCCTCATGTAGAGTGAGACTGTGAACATTTTACTCTGAAAAGAAAGATGGCAATGGTGATATGTATGTCCTCATAAAGCAAGAAAGCCCCACAGTAAGGCTTCTGACTTATTTAGGAATTAAATGTTATGAAGGAATACTAGTCATGGGAAGACACTTTCAACTACTGTCCTGAATCATTCACATACCTTCAATGAAGCTAAATGTTTTAAAATTCTCCATGACTTTAACCTCTGATTCATCTTGCTTCAATATTCTATCCTATGTTTTAATTTATCCTAAGATTTCGTCTTACATTTTTTCCTATCTTTAACATTTCAGTCTGCCATCTGCTTAATTTGTTTTACTGTGCAGGGTTTAGCTGAAAGCACAGTGAAAATAAAGCACTTATGCTGAGCAGTTTTCATTTTGCAGCTCACACACATACATACGCAACAAGGTTTGTGAAATAAGCATAACGCTGAACTTTCTTAAAAGCCAGTAACAGAAGAAGTGGATCAGAGACTAAATTTGGTTAAAGGTACTGAAGACAGGATTTCTGTGCAAGCTTGGCACGGATGAAGGGAAGAATAAAGAGCAGGTATAACAGGGAATAGAAAATGCGTGTACTCTAACATGGCTATAGTACTTGTATAAGGTGGATATATAAACACGGCCAGTTCATACTCATGTATATGGAGCAATGCTTTTGGGAGTAACATACTCCTCTGTGTACCATTACTTACATGATAGCATAAAGCCTTTCCACTATGAATTTCATTCTTTATGTGTGTAGGCACGTTGTTGGCCTTGAATCTGATCTGCAATGAGTTTGAATGAATTCATTCAACATTTCTGCAATGGCTTGTCACCTCTACTATGAATAAGTGATGTGTGAAAGAGTTTACATGCCTGGACTTAATTTAGGTTATTTTGGTGTGAATTTCAATCCTGCCTCTTAATGGTTCTATGCCAATGAACACATAAGAAATAGTCTACACTTCATCATTTGTCATCTATGAAAAGATAATAATTATAATAGTTTCTACTAAAAGATGCAATACATAGAAAACACTTAAAATAGTTCCCAGAACAAAGAAATCACTTAATGGTTATGAGGCATTTGTACTACATGTAAAAACCATAGACGATGCTTTTGCCTATTTCATTGTAGGTTATTCTGTACTCTGAAAAATGAACTTACTTTTAAAGTTGAGATTTTTCTAGTCACTATAAAAATAGAGGCTTATTTTAGAATTAGAACGAGTACAGATGACATGGAAGATTCATTTATTTAGTTTCTTTGTTTCATTTTTTTTTATTTTTGGAAAATTGCATTTATTAAATCAGTCAGTTGAGTCAGGCATGGTTATGCACAACTGTAATCCCAGGCTTGGGAGGCTGAGGCTAGCAGATCATTGTAAGTGTGAAGCTAGCCTGGGCTACATAGTGAGTTCAAAGTCAGCCTGAGCTATATAGCAAGACCCTGTATAAATACATACATACATACATACGTTCATACAGGAAGTCAGTGGGCTCAGGAAGAAATCAAGGAATATGAAAGACAGTACCATATGGGTGTGGTGGTTGGACAGAAACACAGTTTAAGGGAATGGAAGGGAAAGGTATATAGCTACAGAAGGAAATGATTTGATAGTTCAGGCCTGAGTCTTAGGTCCAGTATTGAGAAGAGCTGTAAACTGGAGAAGAAGTAAGGTGTGGAGGGTTAATCTTACAGACACCCGAGTCAGATTGCTATGCAATAAAAGACAATTTATTTCTAATGGAAGGAAATCTAGATGGAAAAAATAAATAGCAATTGGATTCAGCACATCATAATCCACAAATATCTTTTCTTCTCCTACAATTTTTTAAAAGAAGATGCCAGTCTAACCTAATGCAACAACTTCCACATACTCCTGAAAGTACGTATAGCTTCTCTCAAACATTGAAAACTCAATGCCTTTTCAATTTGTGCATCCAGTTCCAATCTCAAGATCCTTGGATAATCTAACTCATAATTGTTCATTATGGAGGTTACCCTAAATAAATGGGTAATTTGCAGCTATAGGATAAATCTACATAATCCCCAAATGTTGGATTCAAAATTAAGCAGATAGAGTGTGGTAAATGCATAGAACAAGCATTTTTCAGAGGAAAATGGAGAGAAAAGCACATAGTGGCCTTTGGGAGAGAACACGTATCACTCCTTCTGGACAGGAGCTAGAGGCTCTGTTGCCAAGGAAGTAGAGTCCATTGTTTTGGTCAGCATGACTCTCCTCTGCTCCCTTGTGGGATGCCCCTGCCAATTTTCCCCTAGGGCTGCTTCTGAGATTATTGGAGGGCTCCTTTGGCTGGGGCAGCTCTGCACTGGAAGACAATTTCCATTTTTGTGTAAACTCAGAAATGTGTGACTCGCTTTAGGAACTGAAATGTTGCCAGGGTTGAAGTTTCTGTGAAAAAACCACAATATATTTAGAAATTCAGCTGACATCTGTCTGTCCTTTACTTTCTCCTTGGGTGGGCAACCAGTGCCCCAAGCTGGAGGAGTCTCATTCTAAGTGGGAACTTCATGCTGGTAGTTCCTGCCTCTCAGTAACCCGTCTCCGGGTTTCTGCCTGGGGCAGTGAGGCCACTGATCGGCCCCTTGAATCCTGACCGCATTAGATTACAGGATTCCCAGCAGGAAGGTTACTGTTTGCTTTTTACAGAGAGGAAGCACACAACGAGTGTCTGGTCTTTGTCCTGATTTTATTTACAATTTTGACATTTGTTTAGTGTGAACGTTTTGGATTAATTTTAATTTTTAAAAATATTGCATTGAAATACTGTGTTTTGATCACCAAGAGTTTTCATGTCTGCTTAAATATCATGCTGGCAGCGAATACTGTACTTGCGTCATCTCACACTAGTCTTGGCCCTGCAGGATAAATCTTGCTCTATCTCAAACTTCTGAGTTCTGAAACAAAATGTGCTGCTTTCCCTCAATCCCTGCTGCTGTTTTCATTTGGGAGGAAGTAGGTTGAAGTGATACCATTAGGTGTACTCGTCCTCTAAGACATGTTCGCCCATCCTAACTTCCTGGACTTCCCCTTAATAAAGGAGAAATGTGGCTACTAAGCTTGGAGCGGCCAAAGCTGATTTCTTTTTTCTCTGACTTTAATACAGGCTGCAGTAAGAAGTCAGTAAATTCCACATGCTAACAGGTGTTTTCTGATCGCTTTTAATCTGCCCTAAAACTCCAGATGTTTTATTTGTATTATGCAATTCCCTAGATATTACAGGTACACCACTGTCTTTACTTTTACACAAGGAGGTGCATAAACTTTACCGTCAGAGACGAGGAACCATTTCCGTCTTACCACTTACCTTAGCCTAGCTTAATCCGTAGTCGTGTTCCTCTCCCAAGCAATCTTTCACTTTCAGGTACCAGTTCTTATGGCAGTCAGAACCATTTTGGTTAAAATGTGTCAAAGAGTACACGCAAACTAATTTAAGCAATAAATTGACTCTTACAGCTAGGGAGAGTGATAGGTACTGCTTCAGGTACAGTTCGATCCTTTTTCAAAAATGCCACAAAATCTCTTTCTCAGCACCTCAATCTACTTCCTTCCGCTCCACCACATTTCCAGGAAATTATTGCCCTACGTTGGAAAATTGCTTAACCTTGTACTTTATATCATTGATATACATGCAGATCCCACTGAATAAAAACAATATCCTTTAGTGCTGAAAAAAATAATGGCGAGGTTTAGGTTAGCATGCTTGTGGCATAAGTCCTTCTCTAGTGACTGCTATGTGTTAGAAAACAGTGTAGTCTGAGCAGGGAGGACTTGCTCTCGTTTACCCAGAGGTAGAGCGTGAGTTTGTCTTACAAAGAACACAAAAATAGAGTGAGAATTATGACGAAAGGATGAAGTTGCAATTCCTTAAAACTTGGAACATAGAAAAGACAAAGAATTGTTCTATTTTCACATGACCCATGTATCTCTGGTAGGGAAAGGAAGTTGACTTTTACCTTAAAACTCTAAGAGAGGAGGTCAAAGAGTAAGATAATCAAACGAAGTAATACTTAGGAATATTTACAGTCTATTAGGGGCTGCTCTGCTCTTCCAGAAAGGGAAAGACTGTGTCTGCCTCTGTTTCTTTCTGTCTCTGTCTCACCTGTCTGTCTCTCTCTCTTGACATCCATTTTCCCACTTTAGTGGGCTCAGCTCAGTTGTGCTAGGGCTTCGTTTTTGGATGATCATCTACTCCTCACCCGTAAGCAGTTTTGATAGAATGTATGAAATGTGTGCCATTTGTGTTGACAAGAAGGAAAATGAGGCATTAAAGAAGCTTATCTCCCTCCGCTTGCGGTAATTAGGAGACAGGGCATATCATGAAATGCATTCCACAGATATGTTTTTAAAGAATTCATTGTCCTATTCAATTTTTTATCCATCAAATACAGTTGCCTCTGACACATTACTGGCGTTACCTTAAAACTCTTAGTAATCTTGCTGTTCAAAATATTCTGCTTACAAACAATATAAACCCATAATTTTTAATCACAAATTAGAAAAATTTCTGGGCAAGTACTAAATAAAACTCTTAAATGAATATTCTTCAGCAGATTTCAGTGGAATACTTTAAATTTCTTCAACATGCATGATTATATTTGGTACAGAAATGAAGCAAGCATTTAAGCTGGCCTCTCCTTTTGCATGCGGTGGGGAGCAAGCTGTCTCAGAGGAGCGCAAAGCTTGTACCTCCCCACACAACCGGAGTGAACACTGCTTCTTCTTTAGTCTCCAGGATCACACCTGAGGCGTGATTTACCTTGAACTGGGAGGAGAGAGGAGCTTGTTTCAGACTTGCACTTTCTTAGGAGCTTTTAAGCACATCGGCACTGCCATGGAGGGTGGAGCTTGTATGTTTAATTCTTCCTGGATCTCCACAGCTATTTTTCTATGAGAGGTTGTGCATGTGAGTTCATGAACAAATGAGAAGATACTCAGTAATCTGGTTTAAAAACAGAACTACAATAACATATAAAAAACTAAAGGAAAACAAATACATTTTAAATTATAAAAATAGGGAACTGGGTTTTTGCTTGAACCCCTTGAAATACACACATAATTATGAGCTTTTGTAAACATTTGTCATAGATGCATGTTAGTCTCAGGAGAGGATTTATGCAATGTTATAGAATATTCTGGACTAAATCCAAGAAAAGGAAAAACCACTCACTTAGAGGAAATCTGTTCTGAAGAGATGTTTGTGTAACACATTGAGAAGATGCTTGAGTTCCTACTCTTTGAGGTACCAAATAAAAATGTGAGAAACTCACAGTTAAACTTTTCATAAGATAATAATTCTCAGTCTTCTATAACACTTCAGTGTTTACCCTCAGAATTTTGGGATTAGGAAGTGGATGCATACCTCTCTGTAATTCCAGTACCTACGAAAGAAGCCCAAATTTCAAAGAAAAATATACAACTGTAACAATTATTAGGTCTCTTGAGTATAGTCTGCACCGCACTACGGAAGGTTGTGGCTGCTGAAGAGACTCCATCTTTCATGTGTCAAAATAAACCACTGCATGCTACGGTCTCTCAGTTCTAAGTCAAAACTGAGTAGGCTTACAGCTGCATTCACTGTCTCTCCCAATGCAGAGGCAGCAGCTCAGATTAGTTTCTGCTCAAAGAGCGGCCTAGAGCTGACTACATTGGAATTCTAGAGTATTATTCAATCTCTTCACTGGGTATCTAGCATATGGTATATGCTACTAGGTGTAAAATGATTGAAATTTTAATGAACAGTTTATACTGAGTTTCCTAGGACCCCAGGCATTTAGAGATGGCTGGCTTGTACAAAACCCATGAATGAAAATGACCCCAGGTATCTGAACATTGCTCACTCTACACATGTGTGTATTATACAGTCAAATAATGAAATGAAAGCCTTACAGAATGCTGATGGTATTTGACATGAATTTGTTCATAATTGTTGCTGACATACAGAAAGTGACATACAGAATTAGTCCCGCGCTTCATTATAGATGTGGTCAGATACGGTATTGGGGGAAAAAACAATATGATGTTATTGAAAGTGAAAGTGCCTCCTGTAGACATTTGCTGAATGTCAGCACCTCAAGTCCTCTGAATAAAATAAAGCCTTGGTCAAATGTTCATAATAACAACTGATTTGTCTTGTGGGTAAAAAGTGTAACCATGACCCTTGAAAGTACATGAAAATCTTAAAAAGTTCACACTCTTAGAAATGCAATCAAGTAAAAGGTGTGTCCTTCCCCTTATCTCCTCCACAAAGCATTTCTGAATGCTGGACACTTAATTTTCACAGTAGAAAGAGGCATTTCTGATAATATATGGGAAATGAGTGACAGGAAGCGGTAAGCCTAAGACAAGCAGACCGAATGCACTCAGCACATTTTATAGCCATCTGTTAATTCTCTCTGGTCCTACAACCCCTCAGCTAACTAGAACATGCAATTAATCAAGCTATGCCAATGCTTAACCTTGCTGTAAAATCAGGCGTTTACTATATTGCTTATATAAAGAAGTGATTCTGTGGGAGTTGATCTAGGGTTTCTATACCTGTCAATCACTGATAACTACTTCCAATGAAAGCAAGCTCTAGAGCCTCCATGAAATGAAAAATGAAAATCCGCTTTAAATGTTAGGCTCCAGAAACATAATTGGAGATTAGTAGAGTCAATGAGTTTAATCATGACTTAAAGATTTGAAACAGTCTAAGCACCATTGGGCTAGATTATTTATTTTTTCATAAGAAGGTGGTGCAGAAGGCAAATAACACTACCTAACTCCAAGAAATATTTGATAGTATCACAGATCAGTTTCCTATACAACTTACTCTCTCACAGTTTGGATTTGATGCTCATTACTTATGGTAATGATCATATTTATCATAATCGTGAATGATTTTGGAAGCATTTGTGGACAATTTACAAATTATGGCAAGTTGAGTATGTATAATCAACAACTGATTATTTAGTTCATCTTTTTCTTTCTTCTTTTCTTTTTTCTTACTTTCCTTAATTGTTTCCTCTTTTTGTTTTTTCTTTCCATTCTGCCCCTGCTTTCCTATTTATGATTCTATTATTAATAATTAGGATTTTTCTTATAAATTTAAGAAAAGTGCAGAATTTCCCAAGGAAAGTTGGTAATCACTGTCTCTAGTTTTCCTTTCATTAATTCTTCACCTTAGTAATTCTCTGCACCTCAATATCTGTATGTGCTATAGAGATGACAGTCTTACTCACAGGGTGGCTGGGATCAACAGACAGATGAAGTGAAGGACCTCTCTTCTTTCCCCAAGTGGAGTTCCATAGCAAATTGTTTCACACGCCCCCTCTGTTGTTCAAAGTCCTCCTGTTGTGAAATGTTTCTTGTATTACTCCCTCTGGGAAATCTCCAAAATCTCACCTTTTGCCTCACACCAATGTTTACCCCTCACTTACCCTGTTCCTTTAAGGTTCTGTCATACGCAAGAGATACGGGTGTATGGACAAAACTAAAGTAACTCAGCAGCTTCTTCTAGATTTAAAAAAAGAAAATATTTGCCCATTGAACTTCAGTAAGCTAGTAAGTCAGATGGGAAATGATCTAAGATGACCTGGCAGGTGTATGAAAGATAATATTGGTTAGTGGCTCTTTCCATGCTCATGAAACAATTTCATACACAGACTCTGTATATGCATCGCCTGTTATGGCCTACACTAACATACACATGCGACAATCATAAAAATTTCTCCATTACATTTCGATTTAATAAACTAAATATTAAATAAACTGATACATAAACTGAATACACTGTACTGTTATTGGGTTCATGTATTTAAATATGTGAGATGTCCATTAGTTGATGTGATTTTCTGGTAAAGGAGAATTTACTAGGTTTTTCCGAATAGCCCTGCAAGCTATTTTTCCCCTTGGAGGAATAAGTGGTCTGCCACATCTTAGAGGACGGGCAGGGATGGTGACACTGAAAGACAGCAGTTTGGGGGATGGTGCAAAACCGGAGCACATGGATAGAAAAATATTTAAAGAGATACGAAGACTATTGTAGTCAATGGCTCCGAGAGCTCGCCGGGCTGGGGCAAGGCGCTTCAAAACACTACACATGCTCTGAGTCAGATTTAATGCGGACACGGAGATTTACAAGACTGGCTGAAATTTACAGTATCTGCCCTTAGGGTGGAATGTAGAAGAGTGCGAAAGATCTACCCCCGTGGCGTGCTAGAGACCTGAGCAATGCAGCGGGAGGCTGCGAATCCAGGGCGGTGTCCTGTAAGAGTCCAGCCAGAGCCCCGGAGCCCAAGGCAGTGTTCCCCAAGGGTCTGCGTCAGGGGGCCACGAATCCGCCACGGGAGACTGAAGAGTCTGCGCTGGAAAGCCCAAGAGCTGGTGCTGGGGCTGGGAGTCCGCGACTGGTCCCGGCCGCTGGAGAATCTGCGTCCAAAACCAGGAGACAGCGCTCAAGGTGAAGACTGGAGCTGTTCCCTGGAAGCTTCTTCAAGCAAAAGCGGCAGTTGCAACAAGACTCCTCCTGAACTCCGCGCCTCGTCTCCTTTTATGCCTTTCCAAGCCTCATTAAGCGGTTCTTCCACGCCCAGGACCATGCTGACTCCATTCAGCCGCCTGCGCCCACTCGAGCTGAGGATTAGTCACTTACCCACCACCAAGACCGTGATTCTTTTTCTAGTTAGCTTCCTAGTTAGCTGAGGTTGTCTGGAAATCTCATGGTGTATGATGCAGGACAGCCCAGCTTTCATCCCTTAAAAGACTGGAAAAATAATAAAACCGAATCTTTCTTCTAAGCTTGAAGAGAAAGTCAGAAAAATAAAATCTCTCCAACGATGCCTATCTCCCAGGCTGCACAGCTGCTCTTTTCCCATTACAGCTTAATTATGAGAGTGAAGCAAAGATCTTCTACCCTCCCAACTACTAACTATTGGAGACTGTTTGAGCTTTGTAATTTTTATCTGCTTCTTATTCAAGCACACTGTTGAGAAATACTCCCTTAACATAAAATGATAACAAATGCAATGATAATATTAATTTCCAGAGTGGTGGGCAAGGTGGATGAAGTGCACAGAAATTTGGAAACTATTATAAAACTATTGAAAACACACAAAATCCAATGTGTTTTCCACTCTTTGCACCAATTTCTCAATGTATAAACTTGTCTCAGGGGAGTAAATATAAAATGAAAAAACTATAATGTTATTATAGAGAGAATTCTTGCTGGCACATTACAGGTATCTACTTGTGACTAAATCTTTTATTTATTTATTTTTCTTAGATATCTGAAATCCCAGGTTACCACTCTCTGTGTTACTGAACTTTCAACATTGAAGCCTTGCAAATGTGACCTTGCCTGAATTACTCAGGCAAATTTCATTCAGATTTCCTTGAACTTGGATAGTCTTTCCCGCACAATGGTGGAGAGAGGATGTATATAATAATCTATCTTGATGCTATTCCAATACATAAAGTACATTGACTTTATCACATAGATCAGCATTTATGAGATAAGTTTTGAAATATATACAGAGAAAAACAATTTGATCCAGTGCATTTGACATTTAACCAATGCACCCAAGTTTACCAGCACAGTGTATTGATTTTTTTACAACTGCCATCCATTCTTATTAGACAGTGTCATGCCGTCCAATTAATTTTTTGCTATTACCTGTGTTTGTAGATATCGAATAGTACACAAGACATTTTGTCATTTTTAATTCAAATACTATTTTCTCCCAAATGTATGAATTGGTTACTTTTAGAGAAATAACCCAGATAAATAAAAGTGATAACTTAATTCAATCTGTAACAATTTGGACCCAGTTAGTTTCATATCTTAAATTAGCCATGAGACCATAAATAATATTAGCTTAAGATGTACAATGTAGCTAGCTCACTAAAATGGTAATATGCATATATGAAAATATGAAATTAATCTTTTATTAGTTCTCATAAAATTTTCTAACTTGTGTACACTATCCCTAATGGATCAATGCTCCCTCTATATAGGTAACTATCTGTCAGTGCCACTGTTAAAGGAACTTGCAAGTTTTCTCCACTTGTGAAGGCAGTATTTTCTAAATTGCCTCTGTTAATTTCTATAAAGCTAAAGAAATTTTCCATGTACTATGAAACACCATTTCATACATTTTCAGTACATGGAATACTTATTTGTTGAGCAAAATCCACCAAGTGATTTTAAACATTAGATTATAACACTGTGTGTACATTTCTATGTATCAGTGCTCACTGTGGCAACAGCCGTAGCATGATATATACATGAAGTGACGCATGATTTACAAGGTAGGCTCACAATGGCAACCCGAAGAGTCAGATGTGGTGGAGTGCAAAGGGCTGTCTGTGAACTGGAGATCCAAAGCATCCACAGTACAAAGGCCTGCAGCTCGGTACAGAGTTCTGTGTGAGTTCAAGTCGGGAAGCTGCAGAATCTGTGTCTCAAGGCTGAAGAGTCTCAGGAAGTCCAAGGCAATGTTAAATACTTGAGCTCCTCTGGAGAAACAGAACTGAGACTTCCTCCTCCTTTCCCTTTTTATTCTATCTTGGCTGCAATCCTATTGGTTGGTGCCACCCACAGCCATCGTGGGTCTTCCCTCTTCAGTAAATGCATCCAGCTACACACTGGACTGTGCTAAACCAGTCAGTCAGGCATTTCTTACTCAAATTGACACAAAAGTGAACTATCACATTCTAACATATTAGTGTTTATAGCCCTGAGCAGTTTCCATCTTCTGTAATACACTCTTTGAAAAGACCATTAGTATTGCAACTTCAGCATTTTAACCATGGTCATAGCAATCTTGAGACAAACCATCAGCATTAGGCAGGTAGTCAGACATTAGATGTTAGAGTTACACATTAGTTAGGCCAAATGGGCCAGGCAGGTTTGAAATAATGTGCATTGCCAATTAATCAAAGAAAGACTTCAGCATGTAACACATTTATAATCACTTATCAGGTCTCAGACACAAAATGATCCCACAGAACACAATGACATCCTAAGGTTACATGTTGTGCACATTCTTTCTTTTTTTGGGAAGATAAGTATTCTTTAGATCTTCCTGCCTTGGACTGAAACATGATTTAGGTTAAGGATTTATCTTTTGTAAATTTCTTACATGATTAAACTCGCAGAGGGAACACTGAAGACCTTAAAAGGACAGGTAAATGTTTTGCAACTGCTAAGTAATTTCTCAATAGAATAGTGATAAGCATCATACTTATTCTGGTTTTCTAGATCCCAAGTGTAATTTCTGGATGCGTAAAAATGTATCTAAACCAGCACTCAATGCAGATGCCGTCAAAGCACCACCTGCCTTCTCACTTGAGGATGTAACTCTTTCTACATTTACTTTACAATAAATTCTGCTTTTACTTCTGCATGACCTGGGTCTCAAGTAAGTTACTGCATCAAGGGCACAAACAACAGGATCAAGGAAGTTAGGGTTCAGCTCCTTGATGCATCAGGACCTAGCTTTCCAGTAGTGGTAGACAGGTGGATGAGTGGGTAGATGGATGGGTGGAGGAGAGAATGGGTGGGTGGGTGGAGGAGAGAATGGGTGGGTGGGTGGATGAATGGATGGATGAGTGGGTGGAAGGGAGGAATGGGTAGATGGGTGGGTGGAGGGGTGGGTGGGTGGGTGGATGAATGGGTGGATAAGTGGGTGGAAGGGAGGGTGGGTGGGTGGATGAATGGGTAGATGGGTGGGTGGAGGGGAGAATGGGTGGGTGGGTGGATGGGTGGGGGATGGGTGGGTGACTGATAGACTTTAGCTACTAAAGCCCTATTTTCATTTTGCAGGCTTTTATCTGTGTCCTCTCTCCACAGGTCTATTCAGCACTTCCTAAGTTGACATTATGTCTTAATTTGTTGGCTCTATCAAGTGTCTGTGCTTAAATAGAATTAAATGGTTTGAACTATAATTTTTTTAGATATAAAATGCAGGATATCTAAGCATTGTATGATTTTCCTACATTTATAAAAAGAAAATACTACTTAGACCTAACAAGGTTGAACACATTTTAAAATGTCAGACAGCCAAACAGTTCTTAGGGGCACAAAAACTTTTCCCAGAGGTATTAATGTAACTGATCATTCAACTAATTCCACTGTTTTGGAGCACTTTTTTATTCTTTATATACTGCGTGAACTTGCTTGATTATGTCATATAAATGGATGCAGAAGGATTAAAGAGTAACCAAATTTATAAAAAGCAGGAATGTTGGCAGAAAAATGCAAAACTGCACTACTAAAATCATAGTAAACAATACAAAAAGCAGTTAATGAGAATTAAATGATAAGAAAATATGGCAGATTGCAACCTTTCTTACTGAATGGAAAACAATTTTCAATGATACATATTTACAAACCTCTATTGAGTGCCACTGATCTACTGAAACTAAATATCCCCCTTTGCCCTGTTTCATTACACTAACGATCACGATGTCTGCTTTGATACAGACACTGAAATCTTCCACTCCTCAGACCCCTGAACAGCAGTAGTAATATGCCTTGCCAGGGAACCAGTATGTCACAGAAACACAACAGCTGTCATGGAGAAGCTGCACGATTGACCACTGGGTTCTCACCCTCAGGTGCTTCCTCAGGAGCCAGGGCCACTCTGCCAAGCATGCTTGCTATGCTACTATAAAGCATAACTTTGGAACCATACGTATGTGAGACTTGGGGTGAATCACTTGTGGAAATCTTAGTCTCTGTGTCTGTGTAAAAAAGACCACATTCTCCACCACTTAGATATTTGCCATTGAAAGTTTTGTTTTTAAATTAAAATGTTAACTAGCTAGTAATCAAGGTCCTGCAAAATCGTCTTGTGCTATTTTGAACGTTCTGTGTAAAAATCTGCCTCTGCAGATCCTTCAGAAAACGCTAGGGAAGCTGGCTTCTTAGCTCAGAGGGCTGCAGTCATTACTCAGGTTTCAAAGGGAAAGTGAAAGATTATTCACAGTGCCACGAAGGAACTAGAAGGCTGATGAAGTTAGTGCATTTCAAATTCAATCTCTTTTCGCCATATCAATATCTAATTGTCTAAGACTAAGTTTATCTTTTTCTTTTAAAGTTGGTCTTTTCTGTGTTCATCATTATTGCCAATATTTAACTTATGGGAATTACTTGCTTTCATACTTACTGAGTTTCTGAAAAAGGTGTTCCATCCAGGATATTTTTACAAAAAAAAAAAAAAAAAAAAAAAAAAAATCTTGAAGCAACTAGGGGGCACTGCTGCCAAGTGCTAGCTCGGAATCATCACTAGGCGGCAAAGGTGTGAAAATCCATTCAGGTTCACAGCACTGATGAGGGCAGGGATGGAATATATTAAATTGAGCATTGTATGAATGGCAAATTCATGATAGACGCAGGCCACCAAATTCTCACATTTATAGGAATTTGTGAGCCCCAGGTCATCTCTGACTCCCTCTCCCCAGTTTTGCCTCTGTTGGAGTCTTGTTTAGTTGTTAAGGCCGTTTTCATCTGCTCTTTTGTTCTTCTCCCCAGAACTCTAGTGTTAGTTAGGCTTTTTATCATTTCCTACCCAGACTAATCAAGTACTTATTAAATAATACCGCTGCAGGTAAAGAACACGGGCTTTCAAACTTCAGCTTCCTCTCTGAGACGCTTTATAATGTGTAGCATAAGAAGCACGAGGGCCTGGCCCTTGTCCCAAATATCTGGGTTTTTATTTTTGTTTCATGAGATAATCTGGGATATTTAACAACTATTAAACTGAGCGCATTTTACATAAACAGATAAGCCTTGAGGCTTTTGGGGACCCAAGATGCAGACAAACAAATAAATAAATGTAGTTCCTGAAGAATTTGAAATTACGTGTGTGTCTTGAGTTACATTTCTAGTGGATATCACACTTCTAGAACAGACTAAATTTTCTATTATTTCAGAAATGGTGATTGTCCCTTTTAGCGTTCTTTTTTTTTTGAATTTTGTTTCACGAGATGTTCACTTTGTTCTGCTGCCTCTGAGATCTCAGTTCATTGCACTTCTTCAGAGTGTCCTTACTGATCAGTCAAGATAAAATCTACCAACACTCCAGTTCCACTCTATTTACTTTTTATGTTATTTCTTATTTCATGTCATTCTTAGTCTTTATCATTCTCTGAAATTGCTATGATTTTAGCCAAATATATGTGCTGTGAAGAGAGAGGCATTGCCTTTCTTCTTAATTTCAGTGCCTTGGGATCCTATCATAGCGATTGGTAAATTTTAGAAACTTAACTTGTGTGTATTCATTTGTTTGTTGGGATACTGAGTAGTATACTAGTTGACTGTAAGGCCATGATAATTCCTCTTGCTTCTAACCCAAGCTTAGAAGTTTCCTGAGGTTGGAGGGAACCAATCTATTTGGGATGGTGAAAGAGAGCATAGACATCTGAAAAATATAAACCTGCATGTTGTGTTTGTCACTGATGACATGAGGAATGCTACTCCAAAATATCTCAGCTTGGCATATGGAGTAGTCTAAACTGAAGAAAACAGAAAACTGTAGAAGCAGTACGTTTCTTTGCCTTCTACCTCTCTTCTTCCCCGAAAAACTTCATGTGACAGGTGTCCTGCCATATGTCAAAGGAGAAGGAGTGTCACGCAAAGATGCCAAGAGAAAGATGAGCAAACAGGACTTGCTGTGTGCCTTCTAGTTTATTACCATTTGATCACATCTTTTCTCTTTAGCCATACTTCTGCACAATGCTCGGGAAAATAAACAGTTATACTTGGTTCTTGAGACTTCATTTATCAATGCTCTTTGTCATGTATAATCTATGGTAATTAACTTATGCTTATTTTCTTATCTGTGTTTTGCTATAGGGGCCTCAACTGTGAACTATACAAGGAGTGAAGAATATTTTCCCCTCTGTGTCCTCTTGGTGGCCATGTGTAACTTCACTTCCCATTGTCATAAGTGGACGTAGGTAAGGGTGTCTATTGCTTATAACTTTTCATAAAAACTTTTGCATAATTTTGGGTATGTATTAATCATTCAACAAATTCATGTTGATTTTTTATCAGGTGCAAGGAGCAGGTGCAGCAAATACTTAGTTGAAACCATTTCTGTTATAAAACATACAAACTCCTCTGCAGTCAGTTACTCTAGAAAGATTCCCATGGAAACTCATAAAAAGGGAGGCAAAAGGAAAAACAAAGATATTAATTCATTTTTGCTTTACCAAATGACACCTGCTTGGATACTTTAATTCTCTTATACTTTCTTTTAGCATTATTTATTTGTTTTCTTTAAGATTGACCAAAGTTATACTTCCAATCCTGACCAAGCATAAATGCATTTGCTGTAACTGTCCCTAAAAAAGTGAAGGAGAGATATTTGAAACTGTAACACAGAGAGTGATAGATACACAGACTTCTCTGCTGGAGTCTTCATTCCTACAGAAAAATAATATTCTCTTTTTGCTTTGAACTACAGATTCAAGAAGAAGAAGGTGATGTTTCTTACAGTGATTTCTATAATGAGAGAAACTAGTTTTTACTCTGCCTATGACACACTAACGTGTGCCTTCCAGATTAATCTTTAAGAAAGTGCAGGTTGGCTGTAAGGAGGATGGTTATCTAGAAGCCTCCAGCTGTTAGCTTCTTCGGGGTCTGACTCTGATTCCAAAGTGAGGTAATACCCTTCACGTGGCCGCCAGCCAGTGCCTGAAGAAGGGGGTCTGACAGATGAGTTATTAGGACTTGGTATAGGACTCTTCTGATGAGAAACTTGGGTTGCTCTCTGGGGTTAGAGATTTTGTCAGACACAATCACTCCTTCTTCTTCCCTTTTCCTTCCACGCTTGTTCCCTCCCAAGAAGAAGAGTTGGAAGAAGAGTTGCACACCCAGCTGTGACTCACTGTTGCTTCCTGGAGCCTGCACACTGCAGAACCTGGTGTTGCTTGAGGCAGGCAGTCGCAGCACTCAGTTTGGAAAAACCAGTCCGTATTGTGTATTGATGAGCAGCTACGAAAGGACCAAGAGCATCAGGAGCAGTGAAAATCTTTCCTGCTTCTCTACTTCCCACACTCCTTCCTATTCTTCCCCCTGATTTTCCTTTCTTTTCCTCCTTTCCTTCAATAAATGTTTGCTTGGTACTTGGTCCCAGGATGCACAGTGGCAGATGGAGGAGGTGATAAGCAGATACTGCTCTCGTGTGTGCCCCCTCCTGGGGGGGAATGGAGGGGTCATATTTCTGGGCATCTAATCTCTTGAAAAGTTATATATAAATGTATATGCATTCCCTTAAGATGCACATATATAGAGTCACAGTTTTTCTTTTTAAGTTGTGATTAATGACCAAAGGAAGTAAACTGAATGAAGACTTCAGATCTATCTGAATTCACTTCTGTTATTCAACTTATAATATCAATTGTATTTCCATCATTTGCCTTGATAATCATTAAATTATGTCAACAGGACTGGAAAATAGAACATATAAACATTTAAAAGTTATCTAGTTCATGTATTTTTATATGTTCTGGAGAATAGGCTGTTCCATGTGTGAATTCACCATCAATTTATTTATTTAAATTTGGTAGGCTGAAATAATTTGTTCCCAAATGCATGTCAGAAAGTCATAACCACCATTTCTTTCTCTGCCCTCTGTCTCTCAGTGTATATGTAAATTCATCTGTAGTCAGTTAC
Source organism: Dasyprocta punctata (assembly GCA_004363535.1). NCBI lineage: Eukaryota > Metazoa > Chordata > Mammalia > Rodentia > Dasyproctidae > Dasyprocta > Dasyprocta punctata. Next base: position 41,761 of record RJWM01006594.1, read on the forward strand.
TCTAGAACGATTCCACACAAATATTCATATATTCAATTATATATGTGTATATATATGTGTGTACGCATATACAAACACATATATGAACACATGCATACATATACACCCATATATACATCTCTTATTTTTCTAAATTAGAAGAATCTAGAAGTCTGAATAAAGAATATGTGCACAAAGTTCGCAGACTAGAAAATGATTAGAATAGGCCACCTAATAAATACATCTACTGTTACTTAGATATAACTTGTTGAGATTTTGAGTTGATTTCTTTTGCATGGTCAAAAACTTTTTAATATGAAGACATAACTAGTGAAGATGATGAAGCATTTTCCTTCATAGATATGTGTATACAGAAAAATAAAAAATATTGCAGAAAAATTCTACAAGATTATTAATTTTTTTCAGAAATGCATTTGTTTTTTAAACTATGAACTTTGAGTAGAATAAGGGCTTGTAGAAGTAAAGTAGCTTCAGGCCAAATATTATGTCTGAGAGAGGGCAGTCGGAGTGAGAAAGTGGGCTGGAGGTTTGGCAAGGTTGTTGATTTCCCTAACAGTTAAAGTAGGTCAAGGCAACACACGCATGGTGCAAAGGAGCACAAACTCACTGCTCATGAATTCACAAGAAAGCGGGCTGCCTCTTTTATAAAACATTTCAAATACAGGTGCAGGAGCTATGTGCTGAGAAGAAAAAGCATGCTTATTGTCGGCAGCGGAGAGAGCAACTACATAAGCAAGACCTCCTTCTGGCAGAAGCTGAAAGATTTCTTTGAGTGTGTTTGGACAGGGCACATGCTAAAGCTACCAACACTACAATTAGGTATGTTTTCAGAAAATACAACCAGTGACCAAGTGTAGTGTCTAATCTGTGTGTGTGCGTGCGTGCGTGTGTGTGTGTGTGTGTGTGTGTACACATCTATGAATGTGGGCTTTCTGGCCTCAAGAAATATCTGTTTTGTGGACTTTTCTTTTCTGCTTAGTAGTTGAGGACTGAGAGATGCAGACGCTGCCCATCTGAGGGGAGTGAGGAACCTCAGAAGAACCAAAAAGGGGGAAACTGATAATCACCTTGCTTGCTTTTGGAAATGATTACATTTAAGTGAAAATCTTTCTTTCAGAGGCACAGGATTTAAATTTTAGTCAGTTAGTGATATCAGTATTTTTGAAACACTTCTAACTTAAAAAGCCCACATTTTTTATCTATGGCACTATCTATAAATTCTGGAATGGTGAAATAAATATGAGAAATAAGTCCTTTCCAGTGTAGGAAATGAACACGCTCTCAGTCCTGCCTCTGTCCCCTGATATGTGGTTGCAGATGCTGCTCATGTCAATGGCACCACCAAAAATACCTTCAACAAAAAGAAGAATGGACTAAATATTGACAACGTGAAGGTGTATTTCATGCAAATAAAATATCAGAGACATAAAATCAATTTAATTATAATTATTTTATTAAAACTATAAAGCTTGAATATGCAATTTTGCAATTGTCATAAATAAAAGAATTTGTAAGTATTTCACTCTACCTATTGGGTTGAAATTAGGATTCATGCTCTCTACTCCAGACTTATAATATCAAAGCTATTGAATTCTTCTCTTATCTCTTTACAAATACTTCTTTCATGTTAAAGAAATATTTGATGAGTACTTATCATAGCTCATATATTCTTCTAGGAAAACTTGGTATTTACAATAAGGAAAATTACTAATATGGAAATGAGCACTTGTTTATATTCAAAGTTGTAAGTTAAACCAATAAGGACAGATAGAGAAACTAGCATAAAAGTTGAGAGAAATCATTAGGTTGCAACCATTTTCCCATTACATTTGAAAAAGTGACTCCAGGCATCTGGTGACTCCTACAGATTTCTGTTGAGGGATTATTAGTTAGCTTTCCCACTGATGGAGCACAAGATCTTACACTCATAATGTGAAGGCAAGAGAGCTTTAATTTGCCTCACAGCATTCAATCCATGGTCAGCTGTCTCCAAGAAAGGAGCATCATGCCAGAAAATTGTAGTAGAGCAAAATCGCTCCATTGACGCTGACCAGGAAGTAGAGAAGGAAATGTACCACAGAGAAAGGGGCAGGGGCCAGGCATAGTATTCAAGTTCATGCCTCCGCAACTGGATGGAAACACTTAGAGAAATTCTTTGCCACCGTCCCCCCACCAGGGCAGATCTCAAAGCCAATCAAGGAACACTCCGCCCTAACTGCCTTAGGAAAAACACAGACCAAACATTACTGCAGCCACAGTTCCTTAAGGCAGCATGCGAGACTGCCACCAAAAATGATGTAAATCTGCTTGAAGAAGTCTACTACTCATTAATATTTCTCAGACGAAAGTTAATTTTTTTCATAAAATTAAAACAAACTTTTGCTTCAGATTGGCTAAATAAAAAGTTCTGACCTGAGATATATTAGCTGTGTAAGGTCGAGTAATTTATTAAGGCCCTCTGACCTTGAATCAGTTACTTCATTTGTACAAAGGGGACGATAATATTTACTTTAATGGAGCTGTTGTGGACACTAAATGAGTTAATCCACATAAATTATGGTGTCTGGAACAGTAAGTCTCAAGAGAGTATCAATATAAAAAGTTCTGAGAAAATTGGAGAATGTTTTGTTTCCACAGTCTTCTGGCAGTAGAGGGTAACTTGCCTATTGGTCATTTCCTGCTCTGATTTTAAGAAGGAAAGTTGACTCCTTTTCCCCTAAGCTTGACATCACCCCAAGTTTGGGAAGGAAGTAGCACAAAATAGACTTCAGTAATTCAACAGAAAGCATTTCCCATTAAGCCATCATGCTTTTTCAGCTAGAAAATTAAGCTTACGGAGCCCAGTTGAGGTTCTGAATATACAGTAATTCTCAGAAGAAATGAAGTTTTCTGTGAATTTACTGGGTTTACAATGCTAGTCAGGTGTAGCACAGAAAGGCCAGGCTGATGAATCTGAATTATTTACAACACCTAGATTTCCAGGGTGCTTGGATTCAAGGACCAGAGAAAGACCCTTTTAAGCCTTGTGTGTAATGATATGTAAATTCACTGTCCAAGCTTAGTGTGGCTTCTCTAATTGTATTCCCATTATTAACCAATGTTCCCACCCCTTGAGTCCTTCTTTGATATTTATGGCACAGAGTATAGAGGAAAAAGCATGAGATTTGTAGATATAAAACTCTCAGCTGGAACTCTTGATGCTGAACAAGTTCTGTGAATCTGAGCAAGTAACTTCTTCGCATCTTATTTTATTCATCTCTAAAATATGAGTAATACTTATCTCATGGAGTTACTGAGATCAAATAAGCGTATGTTTTAAAATCTTTAGTATCCAACCATTTTTTGAAAATTGATAGTTGCTATTTATAGTGGAGTTTTATTTTCCTTTTTCTATACTCTAAACATGGAAGGGCACACAGAATCATGCATGTTTCTGTGGAGTGAGAAAAAGAGTAATGAATGAAAAAATCACATTAGTGAATGGCGCAGTTAAGCAGACTTCTAACAGGATTCCAGAGGGGCATGGGAACTTTGTGTGGGAATAAGATACACAATCAATGCATCCAACAAATGTTTATCAAGCTGGTGATTTGTAGCAGAGAAGTAAAGCACTTGGATGGTGGTAGCATCAATGCATGGTGACAGGAAAGGTTTGGGGGAACCCATTTTCTAGAAACAGTAAGCTGGGAATATTGGAAGCAGGGTTTTTAGCACAACTTACTTGAAACTGAGATTATTGAGTGGCTGCAGTTACTGGAAATCAGATTCAGAATAAGATCAGCAAATATTTCTTAAATGTCTGTTAACTGTTTTAGGCTCCATGGACCAGTGAAGACAGAATTGTGTACTTATAAAACCATTTGGAAGATAATCAGTTAAAAAGTATAAACTATCCCTAGCTCATGGGTTGTATAAAACCACCTTGCATATGGACTTGGTCCATGCATGACTGCTGAACAAGTGTAGCACGTTTACTTGTACAATCAGCATAAGAGGCTGTCTATAGAGAATTTTGAGAGTGAGGTAAGATCTGGAACAGGAAAAACATCTGATCTTCAACCAAATATCATGCCTTGGTGGTTAAATGGGGAACAAGTAAAGAATTGTCTGCATTATCTCGGGGGAGGGCCGAGTCCCTTTGTGCGTCAGTTCCCTGAGCTTCATAGCCTGTCGTGGGGCCCTGCCAAACTCAGGAGAAGCAGTGACCTTGGCCCAGACACCCAAGGTACAGACAGCCTCACCCGCAGTGCGAAAGGACTTTGGGGATGAACTGAAATGGGGAAACTGTAAATCAGGAGTGTCAGTCACCCTTGATGCCCCCTTTCTTGGGTTTTTCCTCATGGGGAATGTCTGAAAGTTACTAGAATCGTGTTATTCTTGGCCTTCGCCTGTCTTTGGGAACAAAATTGTCATGTAAGAGGCATGCTGTTTCCGGTGTTCTCTCTCCCACTTGCCCCTGTGGTTTCTAGGCTTTCAGTTCATTCCCTACCGTTGGAAGCGACTCTTTCCTTGGGATCCTTATGACGCAGGAGCCCTCACCGCCATTCTTCTGCATGAATTGGCATCGCCCTCCACAGCCCCCATCCAGGGCTGCCCTGAGCAGAGTCTGACCGTTGAGTGGGAGGCTGGGGAAGGCAGCTCAGCCTGCGCACCACCCGGTCAGCCTCAGTGTTCGGAGGATGCTTCCTCTCAGCGCTCTTCCACCCACCTCCTTGTAGCATCCTGAGCTTGATCCTCGTCAGAGTATCAAACCCTTGGCAGCTTGGAAACGTTTTCCTACTGCATCAACTGCTGGAAAGCTCTTGCTTGCTTAGCTTTCCTGAAACATGACTCTTTTCTTTCACATTCTTCTTCTCCAGTGAGCACTGACGTATCACTACCATTGCTCCCTCCATTCTCCAGAAGGGCACATTCTTCTCAGTGGGGTGGATCTCAGTGTCTGACCTGGGAGGGAGGAACTGATGAGTCAAAAGTGGTGTCTGGATGACAGTAGACTTTTCACTACCTAAAGACTTGGAGAAGAAACGAACGGTTTTGCATGAATATTAGTAAACGTATTTTAAAAGGTATGATAGAAAATAGCATCGAATAAAGTTTTGATTTCTTTTTCAGTAAAATACATACATTTGTGTACATTTATGTATAAAATACATTAGCTACTTTACAAAAATTGAGAATGTATGTGAAAAGATAATGTTCTTTTTTAAATCATAAATACTGATATTTGTACAATAGTTGAAAAGTAATATAACAGAGGAATATTTTGAATTTTACCCTTAAATTAAATCTTGGACAATATTATAAGCTTGGTTGTTTTTATTCACTTAAATATTACTGCAATTCTGAAGAACAGAAGAATCTATTTCTATTTCACCATACATGTCTGTGAAGGAAAAAACAGGATTACACAGTAGAGACCAAAGTTATCCTCAAGAACTGTCCATGCATAGAACAATATTGATATTTCTCAAGATAATACCTCCTTCACTTTATCAAATGTGGGGTTTACAGTAATGTCATACTCTGATTCAGTTGCATCCAGGGTCCTTTCTTAATGTAAGATAAATAGTTCGAGCTTCTGATTCTTGACATAGATTGAGTTTGGCGAGATACAGAATCCTCTTCAGTGGCCTTCAGTTTTGTAGTCTTAATCAATATCAATTTAGGATAAGAAAGTAAATGATGAATAAGGGCTAGAAACCATGGATTTGATTTGTTGCTCTACAGTAATATGAGTAAGCAAGTTTGGAATAATGTGCTGGCCTCCTCAGAAGAGCCTGGTTGTACAAGAACTGGCTTAGTGGTAAGTGGATTATACCCCAGGGTCAGTCAATGATCTTCAGGTGCTTTTCCCACAGACCAAGTTGAGAGGCCAAGTAGAGTAAATGGTATCTTCTTAATAGCCTACTTTAAAAGTAATAAACTTACATAGATGAAAGAGGCCAATGTAGATACTTAAAAACATGTAGAATAGGAGACATATGATTTAATGAGTGTATTGCATTTTTAGCCAATTACCAGAAAAAAACCCTGTCAACCCTAGCAATAAACAATTTAATATATTTAAAATATATCCTCTACATAATTATATATTTGTAAATATAAAAACTAATATTCTATGATTAAGCTGCATCCAGTATCATGTATCTATTATTAAGTTATATTAATAACATGTATAAAATACATAGTAATATAAAATAAATTCTTCTTTAGAAGATTCATTTAATTAGACAGTTTCTGTGAATGTTAGGCAGCTAATGCCCATGTTTATTGAAAACTTGCGATTTCTACCCCAGAGAACATAGCTGTCATTGGTTTACCCAGCATTTCTATTTAACTTGCTCAAAATGAGAAGAAAAAAATGGTACTGTGAAGTATTTTTTCCTTACTTATATTCAAGGAAATAAAACACTGCTTTTAACTTGCAGAGGCAATAATGCCTTGACATTCAGGATTCTTTCATAATATTAGCAATCAACCTTAGACTGCAACACACAGATGACCTTACTTGAGGGCCTTCTTGTGCCAGGCTTTGTCTGGTATTCAGGTCTTGCAGCCACAGTGAGATAGAATGCATTTGTTCCCTGCGGTCCCCAGGAATACTGAGATGCAAGTGTCTACTGAAGGTGATGTTTACAAAGCTCCCAGAAAAATTTGACAGTGACATATGGTTCACAACAAAAAAACAGATTTAGTCTCAGGACCTTTTCATTCATTCATTCATTCATCCACCCATTCATTCATGCATTCATTTATTCATTGTCAGTTATTAGGAACCCCAAAACACCATTTCATATAAACACTGTAACAAAGGTAGTGCAGTCTTGAGGAAAACCTTGTGGTGGAATTATGTTATAATTCAGTATAGGCAGTAAAGTGAAACCTCTCAGACCTGAAGGGGCTCCCCATACTGTAAGGAAATTGCTACGATCCACAGTAGGATAATCATAAGAAAACTGATTCTTAATTTGGAGAGTATATACATCTAATTAATTAGAATCATGTAGAAAATACATTTGCATAATTCTGGGCACACTGGTAAATTTATTTCCTTGAAAAGATCTAATTTGGCTTTCTGCATAGGCAAATTCTCCAGTACTTTCTATGTTTATACTTGGGTAGATTTAGCCATTGGAACAAACAGTTGTGCCTAAGGTGTTTAGCAGTTTATGTGTCTTTAAATTATCTGTAAGAGTAGTCACATAATAGTTTGAAAGAAATAACATGTATTCTCATCCATCATAAATTATTCAGTCCTGCAGAAATTTGAGCTCCTTTATTTTTGACTCTTTAATTTTCCCATTGAAAAATAAATCAACTTAATTTTGACACCATGTGAATTTGAGTTTATTTAGTTTTAAAAGACAGTCCAGAAATCTTTCTCATTTCTTATTTATAGTCCCCATTCTGCAAGCTGTTCTCATTCCCCTGTTCTTTACCAGTCATTAAATGCTGGGGCTCTGAATGTTCTTTCCAAAATATCTCTATCTCTCACTAAATTATTAAACAATTCCCATTGAAACTTCTTTAAGTTGGAAGAGCCAAAAAGGGGCAGCATTAGGCTTAGTAAAGCACAGAATTCTTTGTTGTTCTTGCCAAATTGCTTATTAATATGTTCCACTTACTACAATATTGAAATTCATCCCAAATTGTGATAATTGGAAGGATCTTTTCCTGAGCCAAAATTGTAGAATTGACCATTTTCTATCATCAGAAAAGCTGTATGTACTAACAAAAATTTTATAAATCCATATCTACATATGTTTTTCAGTCATTAAAATGTTGCATTGCTATTGCTTTTCAACATAATTTATAATTCAGAGATAAAAACTAATTGTTTAAATTAATATTAACATGATAAGAATTTCCTAAATTAAATAAGGAAAATATACTTTGGTATTTAATGACTACAAGTATTATTTAAAATTACTATTCAAGTAATATGTAACTGCTTAAGTTTTCATTGTTTTTATAATTAACATCAGTGTAAATTAATTTATGAAATAGTTCTTTAGAATTTTGTGACATCCTTTCAAAACAGTTAAAAACAATAGGTTTGTCACAGCAGAAGCTAAATATAAGTACTGGGATGGTATATTAATGAAGATTAGTGAGCAAATAAAAAAGAATTTCTAAAAAAAAAAAAGGATCTCTGAGTACTCATTATAATTAACTGCTCTGTCTTCAGTAAGCTAACAGGTGGAGAAATCAACTCCCAAAGCTTTTAATGTATGTATTTAAATTGTGTTACAAGCTCAGGAAAATTATTGTGTCCTTTTCTTGTCTTCAATAAAGAATTTCTTTTCTAGGAACACAAACATATATAATTTAGAAAAGATAAAAGTTGAAAGGATTGATATAGTAACTAGAATTCATAACATTCTAGAGTGTAAAGAGTTTTGGAGTCATTGATTGCTATATAAGAAATTACTGCAAACCTAATGGTTTAAAACAAGAACCCATGTTGCTTCAGCACGCCTGTGTCTCGGTTCTCCAGGGAGGTCCTGCCCGGGCCTTGAGAGGCCTGGGGAAGATGGCGGCTGTGGCTGGACTGCTTGGTCTCCCTGGGAAGATGGCTGCCACAGCAAGGCGCTCCTCACAGGCTAGCGGAAGAGGAACTTGATTCCCTCCGGGACATTTCTGAGTTTCTTTCTGAGGCCCCCTAGGGCAGCCCCTGGGGTGTCAGCTGTCTTCTTTAGAGTGAGCACAGGACTGGGCATGGGGAGACGAGAAGCAGAGAGGTCTCTGGACCTAGTTCGTGAGCCCGGCCTCAGATGTGCCATCTCTTCACCCTCGTCATAGCCCACCAGCTCCAAGGAAGTCACTGGGTGCAGTGACACAGAGACTTTCAGAGGAGGAACCAGGGTCACTGGGGTCATCTCACAAGGTGCCTACCACAGGGAGTCCAGAAATATGCTAAAATAAACCTTACAGCACACAAAAGAAGCTGAGACACAGACGAATACTTTTTCCTGACGTATATGCTTCTGAAAGACCTATCAATAACAAGGAAGGCTAACCTTGATCGAGTTATTCCTGTACTCACTGATTGCTGCGGGCTTACACACATTATTTCATCTCTTCTTTCACATCTTTAAAGGGTGTTACATTTTAATTCTACTTTACCAGTTTGGAAACTAAAACTCAGAGAAATCTAATAATTTACTCAAATAGCATGGTCCAGTGATGGCAGAATTGGGGACTTAATTTCTGGCAACCTGCAGCCAGATTCTACTTTAATGGGAAGAACATTGTATCAAAACTATCCCGTACACTAATTTTAAGTTTCTCTAAAACTGCTTTTAAGAATATTGCCCATGGTTTTACACATATTACTTTAATAAATCTCCATATAAAATATACATTCTAGAACTAAGGTCAAGAGAATAATTTCTTATTCTCAAAAACGTAATGTAGCCTTTTTCTTTACTGTAAATGCTGGTATGACTTGTATCGAGGTGGCCCCCACGAGCCTCAGGTGCTCACAGCTGGGGCTTTGGCGAGTGACGGGATTGTGGGGGTTTAGCTCCCTGTGCGGTCGGGAGCCAGGGCTTGGCTGGAAGAGGCGGTCCCTGGAAGCCGGCTCCTCCCTGCGCTCTCTGCTTCCCTGCGGCCAGGATCCGGGGAGCTGTTGCTGCCCCAGGGCCCTGCTCTGCGCCATCCTGCCTGGGGTCACTGCCCAGCCAAGGATCGAGATTACCAACACATGAGCCAAAATCGCGCTCTCTTGTTACCACTCGCGCTTGTCAGGTATTGTGTCTCAGCAGAGAGGAAAGTGACTGAGACGGATGTTTATTATTTCTTCCTTATGTTGCACAGTTTGCAGACCAAAATAAAAAAAAATCAATTGTTTGGGAGTGTGCATTGTTTGATAAGACAATACAATCCTATGTGTCAAGAACTTTAAAGTACTTATGTCTTCCCATCTCCTAAATACGTATCTAGAAGTTAAATATAATATAGGCAGATACACGCCAAAATTTTGAGGTAGTTAAGTGTGCTGAAAGATGATGATAAAATATTACTTAGCCATTGGCCATTTTAAAGGACCTGGGAAAAAGTAATTAGAAAATTATCATGCATTAACTGAAAAGAAAGCCTTGCAGTGTTTCAGATAAAACCTAAATTCAATTGTGAGAGGAACTTGTATATAAAAATAGAACAAAAGAAATGTACAAAACTCTTCAATAACAGTTGTTTACAAATGATGGGAGCACAAATTCTCTTTTATGTCTTTTACCGAGATTTATTATTTCAGAAACTAAAACGAGAAAATTAATCAGACAAACGTTTTAAAAAAATGGAATTTTCAGGAAAGTTAACAGCTCCTTTTGTCGTCTAAATCACATCCTTCCTGTGTTGTGCTAATATTTCAAGGGCTGAGAGTGTAATTCCATGTTAGAGTGTGTGCTCATGTGCACAAGACCTTGCTCAAGACGCCCAGCACCATGCACACCCACAAACTTCCACTCTCAGTGTTTTAAGAGTTCATTAGTCCTAAATTAACTTCTGTGGCCATCATTTCTGCAAGGCAGAAATTGCTTCATTGGTGAATATTCCATTTTATGACTCCACTGTATGTGGCGTAATGACTAGCACGAATAAATATTTCCTGAAAAAAAGAAGAAATAGTAACTCTAAATAATTAACATTTTAGAATATCTTGACATCCTATTTCATTAGTATTGTTACCTAATATAACAATCCAAATCCTTTATGGGAAAAATAATGAATTCAACAAATTTACATAATACATTTTGAGGAACAAAGAGTCTGAGAATAGAATCTATGCTTCCCAAATCTTGATTATACTAGTTTCTATGTTTTTCTTCTCAAGTAGAATTTGGGGCGACTTTCTTAGCATAAAGAATTTTGCCCTATCGTCATTCATTTTTATTAGCCACAGACTCAGCATTGTTCCTGGCACAAAATAAGAACTTACAAACACAGGAGTATTGGTTATAAAAATTCATGTGACTGTTGTTCTACAGGTAAGTCCCAATGGAACAAAAATTAAAATGTTAATTGAATAGTGCTCCGATGGTCTAACAATAAAGGGAATAATTCTCCCTTTCCACATTTCTATCTCCAAAGACAGCAAATCTTATCAATATCCTGTTATTTCAAATAAGGAGAAAAGCTCAGATACTAAAACACCAATTCCTAGTTACTTTATTTTATGTAGTTTTTTTTTTTAATTTTAACACATCCCAGAAATACCTGGAAGGTGGGTTAGAATACATTGTCCTCTATGCAAAGGTCCCAATTCCATGCACCTGTGATGGAGCTTGCGGTGTGCATTTACCGGGTGATATGGATATTGTCAGGTTGAAGGTCACACTTGAGCAGTACTAATTAATGCAGTTTACCAAAGAGATAATACAATGCCTACTGCTCATTTCTTAAAAACACATCGCGTATCATTTAGATCCAACACGTGGATGTCTACATTTTGAAAGGAATATTTAAAAGAATATAAGAGATAAAAGTATAGACTTGCAGGATCTGAATCTGGAGGAAAAGGCAGAATAAAATACAGAGTGTATCTAAATTACATTGTAGAACATAGGTCAAAGTTTCTCTTTTCCTCTTGACTGATCACTTTTAGTGGCCTCCATTTTCATCAGAGTGTTCCATCTTATGGCTCTGTACTGTCAAAATTAAGCAAGCTTGCTTTATAAGAAAGGTTATTCTTTTCTCACTTCAAATAAGCACAGTAATTTAAAGAATCAGTAAATAGGCAGCTACACGTTCTTATTAGCATAAAGGAACAGATTGATTTGGTGCTATGATTTCTGAAGTGGGTTTTGGTTCTATATTTTCCATGGTTAAGAAAACTCTGATGTTTTGCTTATAAAACCCATATACTTTTCCTTCATTACCATTATGTTTTAAAGCACTGCATAATCTTCTGTGTTAATGTGGGTAAAACCTTTGACAGGAGCTTGTGTCATGAGATTGAAAGAAACATTTAGTAAATTTGGTGAATATGTAAGTTAAAGTTTGCTTACATTTTTAATTACAGTTATATGATATTATCCATATAATTATAATCATGTGTTTGATTGTATTTGAAGAATTATACAGATTGACAGGGCTTGTGAAGTGAGTTTAGCAAGACTAGAAAAATGTGATAAAGTTTGGAAGATAGCTACAATTCCCAGAAGAGGAATTGAAAAACAATTCATATTTTACTCTGCTGAGGGGCCTCAGATTGAAGAGAGAAGAAAAATACAAAATTTCTTCAACAAGCCTATCTTATAGGAAAAATGTTTCTGCCTAGGAAAGATTTATAAGGCTCCACACCTATCAAAACAAAATGTTATTGATGCAAAAATTACTATAGTGATTTCCTAAATAATTTATATAGTCGCTAAATATAAAAGTTGTATTATAGCTTTAGTCTGCTATAACTTGCTATATTTTCAACAATCTTCTATAATCAACCTAATTATATAATCTTAGTTATGTTAGTGAATTATAATTACTCACCTTACTTAGAAGTCATTGAATTGTGACGTTTTGGTGGCAAAATTCTCCAAGACTTCCAAAAAACAATGCCTGCCACATGCTGTGATTTAACCATAATTCAAGAAAAAAAATGTGGCATATATGTAAAAATGAAGGTAGGCTTTTCACAGCTAACTTTTATTTTCTTGAAGTCTTATTATGTATATAAGTCTATTTTATGAATGTTAATAACTTTCATTCATTCCTTTTGGAAATAGTTCTAAGGCATAGAATATAGAAAAATATATACGATTGAATTTTTGACTATAAAAATCAGACACAGTGACTAAAAATAGCAGCTATTTGCAATGTCAATAAAGAAGCTATGCAAAGATTTATTATGCATTTTTTTTTTTTTTGGTACAGAGAATTGAACTCAGGACCTTGTACTTATCAGGTGGGTGCTGTGCTTCTGAGCTGTATCCTGAGCCTTTAGTATGTATTTTTGACTTCTACTGATATTTAAAATTAATATATGGAAATAAGAGACACCTGATGAAGACCCTAAAAGAGGCCCCCTCGGCCCGTAGCAGCTGCCTCTGGAGGTCTGACTGTCGTTGGTACTACACCTTGCTTTGCTGGCAGAGAAAGAATGAATTTCCTTCATGGATGAACTGTCGTGAATCAAAATCAAAACATGAGCCAGAATTCCAAGTTACTAATTTAAAATTAAGAGTTGAGGCATATGTAGAATTTGGTGATACCATTAGCACAACCAGCAAACTCTCTTCCCGTCCGCACTGAAAATGAAAGTGTGATCAGAGTTTTGGAAGGAGCTGAGGTTAATGGTCATTCAAGTATTTAATGATTTAATGAAAAGAAGCAAGGATGACCCAACGTGTTCGCTTTCTTAACAGCCTTTACCAAACCTCCTGCGCCCTCTCACAAAATTATCTTCACTGACTATGATGTCACCCTGCCGCCTCCTGCTATCCGCTGACTGGCCTCTGGCTTCTGCCTCTTCCCCCTCAACCCCGTATTAATTTCACTACCTTCCTGGACGATTTAAAAGTGTGTGGGAAAATAAACCTCCACACTTCCCCCTTAGACCACTGCGACCTCCTGAACCTCGGCGAATTCCTCGCCTTCGTCAATGCAGCTGCACTAAATTCTCCATTAACCAGAGTCAGGCTATCTATGAAACAGCTGAAACCCAAACTCCTGCACCCTAGACTTGCAGCCACGGCGTCTGCGTTTCCCAGGGCTTTCATTCTTTCACTCAGAATCTAGCTTTTCTTCAATCTCAATTAGATTTAGACTGTTCATGAAGCTTTTTGTTGTTGTTGTTGCTTTTTACGACCGATGTGTTCTTTGAAAAAGTTTGTTTCAATCATGATGAACATACTGGGCGTTTGCCAGGGATTTCCTGGTGACAGGCCAGGTGGTTCCAATTTCTCTAATACTCTGTTTGGCTTGCGCCTTCGTCTGCTCTCAATGTGTCCAAGTTTGGATGATAAATTACACTGTTGAGCAACTATGAAACACAAAATTCTTTTCTCCCAAGTAGCTTTAACACTTCTACCTCACTTTTGCTCTCTCATGACTGCTTTGCATTGATCCAGCCTCTTGCCTTAGCCACTACTTCACCCACGTGATGGTTCCTGGAGAACACGTCCCCCATGGCACGCGGAAACCGGTGTAAACCCCGCTCTGAAATCCCACATGCCACCCAGGACTGTCCACAGACCATCGCTTAACCTGCCACGCATTCCTTCCTTATTCTCTTAAGCAAGTTTAAATTTTGAATTTTCCCTTCAGTTTTAAATATATGAATCCTTTTTCATTAGAGTACATTTGCAATATGAAATCGCTGTGTTTACTGGGGAGAACTGGCACATGAAATGCAATCTCCCTCCCTTACCTCTTCCCTCTCCTGTTCTCCTCGCCTGTCCACCAAAGTCTGTCTTCTTGTTTCCTGCCCTCTCTCCTTTATTTTATTCACTGGTTTATTAGGTTTCTCCTAGAGGAGAAACCATGCACTGTTAAGCTTTGTCTGACCTACCTAATATTATAATCTCAATTTCCATTCATTTTCTTACAAATGACATTCATAATCTTACAAATTAATTCTACTTTATGACTGAGTAATAATTACACTGTGTATATGGCCCATGTTTTCTTTCTCTTTTTTTTCTTTTCAAATCTATTTTATTTTAAAGAGAAAAAGTGAAACAAAATTTCAAAGCACAAAAATTAGAGGGTAGCAGCGGTATATATGTTGTTTATTGTATACATATATTGTATACATATATTTATATGATTCCTTTCAATTTCTCACACTACTGAGATAACACAATGTTAACACATGTATGTCTGACTTATTTCACTTACGAGTATGGTCTCAAATTGCATCCAGTTGCCTATAAAAATCTCAAGTTTATCATTCTTTTGGTTGAGTAGTACTCCATTGTATAAAAAGGTCATATCTTCTTTATTCATTCCTCAGTTGATGGGCATTTAGGTTTTGTCCAGGATCTGGCTATTACAAATTGTGCTGCTGTGAACATGGGTGCACATTTATTGCTGTTTTTATGATGTTTTTAATTCTTCTGGGAAGATACCTAGAAGGGAAATAGCTGAGTAGAATGGGACACCTACGTTTTTTGAGGACACTTCACACTGATTTCCATGGTGGCTGTACCAGTCTACATTCCAACCAAGAGTGAAGAAGTGTTCCTTTTGCTCCACAGCCCCTCCAGCATTTGTCATTGGTTAGCTTCTTGATGGGAGCCATTCTTTCTGGGGTGAGGTGGAATCTCAGTGTTGTTTTAGTTTGCATCTCTTGAATGACCAATGATGTTGAACATTTTTTCATATATTTATTTGCTGTTTGTATTTCTTCATCTGAGAATTATGTATACATCTCAGATGCCCATTTTTGAGCTGGTCTTTAAATATGGGAAGACTGATGTTTTTGAGTTCTTTGCGTGTCCTCAATAGTAATCCTTTGTCTAAGGTACAGCTTGCAAACATTTTTCCCACATTGTGGGTTGTTTCTTCATTTGGTGGTTTTTCTTGCTGTGCAGAAACTTTTTAATAAGATGAGATCCCAGTTGTTGATTCTTTGTGATAGCTCCTATGCAATTGCGGTTTTGCTTGTAAATTTTTTGTCTACACCAATGTCTTCAAGAGTTTTACCTCTTCTGTCTTCTAGTAGATTGAATGTTTCTGTTTTAATATTAAGATCTTTGATCCATTCTGATTTTAGCTTAGTGCATGGTGAAAGTATGGGTCCAGTTTTAATCTTTGGCATGTGTAGAGCCAGTTTTTCCAGCACAATTTATTAAAGAGGCTATCTTTCTTCTAGTGACTGTGTGTGGCACCTTTGTCAAAGATAAAGTGGCTTAGATTATCTGGAGTTGTTTCTGCATCTTCTAATCTGTTCCATTGATCTTCAGGTCTTCTTTATTTTTGCCAGTACCACACTGTTTTTATCACAGTAGCTTTATAGTATAACTGCAAGTCAGGGATTGTGATGCCCTACGCCTTCCCTTTGTTGCCCAGGATCGCCTTCGCTCTTCTAGGTCTTTTCTGGTTCCAGATGAATTTTAGGATTATTTTCTCTAATTCTGTGAGATCTGCTATTGGAATTTTGATTGAGATTGCATTGAATATGTATAACAGTTTTGCAAGTATGACAATTTTCACTATATTGGTTCTTCCTTCCCAGGAGCACAGGATATCTCTCCATTTTCTAATATCCTCTCCAATCTCCTTTTTCAGAGTACTGTAGTTTTCAACATAGATGGACCACATTTTCTTTATCCATTCACTTGTTGATGGACTTCTAAGGTACTTTCTGATCTTACCTATGGTGAATTGTGCTGCTACAAACAATGGAATATGTGTATCACCCTAGTACAGTGTCTTTAACTCTTTCTGGAATATACTGTTCAATTCCTTCCTTTTGGTTTCACATCCTGAGGCTGAAATTTGTTTCCTAACTTATTAGGACAATGAAACCAACAGGCTCCTCTGTGGTCCTCCATGATCTTCCTGAGCAAGCCGTTTGTTCATTCTCTTTCCTGTCTTCATCAGGGGAAGTGCCATGCTCTCCTCTATACCTCATAAGTCCCTGCATGCGGTTCCCTTCCTACTCTCAGTTCACGTATCTTCCCCCTCCCACCACATGTTCTCCAATGTGGCCCCCGTATTCTCTAAATATTCTCTAAAATATTTCCTTTGGCTTCCTTTAACCACTGTCCTGTTTCTTTCTCTCTCTTTGCAGGGATCTGTTTGGTGACTTGCAATGGACGATTTTCTGCTCCTCTCCAATCCGTTACCATCAGGGCCCAATGGTGACCCTGTCCTTTTCCCCTCCTGCTCATGAACCCTGCGTCCCTCATCAAAACTTGTGCTGATTGTCTGAATGCTTATTTTAATCACCTTCATTCAGGTTATGAACTAACATTAGAAGCTGTATCTATTACTGAGAGTAATAAGGTGAATCAGCAACCCATATGTGACCTCAGTCCTTTCCAGAACACTTCTCTGCTACTCAGTGCTACTTGACACTCATTCCAAAAAAGACTTAAGCTATTAATAGTTTAACTGAGAGAGTGTAATAATCATCTTTTTGCTATTGCTAACAAGAATATTTTATCCTTAAATTGATTTAACTTTAGAGTTGTATGCCAACTCTAATTCATACGGATTTAAGTAAACTGTAGAGGACATCACATAAATCATCTTCATGAGCATAATCAACATCGGAATCTTTGGGGGAGTCCTTTAAACTTGATAGGAGATTAATATTTTAATTAAACAACTGATAAGTTTATAAATATCATTAGTATTTTAAGTGCTCTGAAATGAATCTTTGGAAAAATAGGTGTCACTTGGTTTTATAATTGCGTGGTGGGGATGTGGGATATGCCACTACTAAGCCACTGTGGCAGTAATTGACCAAAGTACTAAGTATAGAAGTGTATAATGGTTCATTTCAACATAATGCTCATAACCATATTAAAAGCATTAATATATCAGTTAGTTATGGAAAGCCAACCCTTCTGCATGACGAGTGTATATTTTATGTTAGCTGTCCTTTATTTTTAACACTTACATGTGTAGATAGCCCAGGATTCATATGCCCCAGCTTGAAGCTTATAACTTTCAGCATTATTTTCTTCTAAAATACACAATTGCTTTATGTTAAATGACTTAGTGTGGAGGACCACCTAGACAGCTCTCCTTGAAAGAAGAGCATTTGGCCCTACCTCCGTGTGTTGATATGTACAGACCTGGCTAGGACATTTCCTTATCCCCTCAATTGACTTTAAGCAATGCAAATGGGTCTTGCCAAGGTGCTGTCCTGTAGTCTGTGAAGCAATGCAACAGGCCTGTTACGCCCTGCCTACATCTTTCAACTAGAATGTGTGAGCTAGGCCGACAGACTCCACACTGAGAATGGATCCCGAGGAAAGAGGCTGTGACTTCTCAGGTATGGGGTGCACACCAGAGCTGAAGTACCCATCCCAGAGCAGTAGGTGTTGCCCCAGTCTGTGATACGGAGATTATGTTTTCTGCATCTCTCTCTGTCTGCGCATTGCAGAGGTGATTTCAGGCCGTCCACATAGCCCAGCTCACAGCACTCATGTTATTCCTGCCCCTCTTGCTGTCACCCATTCCCAAGATGCTCCCCTCTTCATGAAATAACTAATGAAACCCAAGTTTGGCTCAGGGTTGAGGTCTTTGTTTTGGTTAGTTTTTTTTTTTCTTCTTCTGTTTTTTTTTTTTTTTTTTTTTTTTTGGTACTGAGGATTGAACTCACAACCTTGTATCACTGAGCTAAATCCCCAGCCCTATTTTTTGAGACAGCTTCTCACTATGCAGTTCAGGCTGGCCTTGAACTCTCTTTATGGCCCAGGCTGGTCTCAAACTTGCATTGATCCTCCTGCCTCAGCCTCCTGAGTGCTAGGTTTACAGGTGTGTGCCTCCACGCCTGGCTTTGGTTAGTTATTTTTCAGACTGGACTGAGGACCCCTTTGGCTCTCCACAACTATAAATATGTCTTAGTGCCTTTATTCACGCCATGGATTACATTGGAAGTGGTAGATTGAAAGTAACTTATTGGAATTCTATTAACTTTCCCCTAGGATTAGGAATATAAACTTCCTGGAGCACTTAGTATTAACATTTGACATTGCTGTTCTGTGTATCGAGAGCAAAAAATAGAATATTCATCAGAAACCTTCTTCACATGTCTTACTGTGTCCCTTACAAAAATAGCATAGGAGAGAAAGCATTTATTTTAATTTTGAGTACCTAATAAGCTTTGCTTTTTGAAGCCTTGAACTATTTTTCAAATTTTACTATAAAAATACCTCTCTATTTTAGCTTCTAGGCACTGGAACATTGAAAATACATAAATCATCTTAGAACTAATAAAACAACTGGAGCCCAGCAGAGACTCAAGGAAATAAAAGCATTGTTTTAAAGACCAATACACAGAATCTCTTTTGGACTGAAAGTAGAAATGATGACTGCTTACTTTTAGCAAAGCTGAGTTATGCATGAAGGAGCTGCATTGCGATGGCTATAGAAAGTTTGGTTTGTATTGAATTAGAATGAGAATCAATATATTCCATGAGGCTTTGATAATCCGATCCTGATTAGACGTAAAAAGATGCTGGAAGAAAGGACCACATCTTGAAGAAAGGTAATGCTTTACCTTGGCAAGAGGCCCAGAAAATCCTGTGCTTTAATAATATCCATACATATAGAGAGAGCCTTATTTATAATGACCTAGATTTTCTTTTTGTTCTTAAGGTACTCTGTAGAAAAGAAATCATCAAGTCAGAAAGGTATAAAGATGGAGATATAGACAAAAAGTTTTAAAACAAAAAGGCACACATATTACACATACACTACAGTGGTACATGTTATCTATGCATGTGCCCATATGTATGTATTCTTGCAGATATCACCATGTTATCAAAACTATGGAGCCATTACCTTTACAGGATAGCTTATCCTTTCCCAACATGTCAGAAAATGTCCAGATGAGTTTTATTTTCATTGTCTCTGTTGTTCCTGATTCTCAAACTTCTTTCAATTCTTTGTTGTTTGACTATTTTTTGTTCTTCATCCTATAGTTTAAATTTGACTAATGATAACCCCTGTTCCCCTGTGTAAGTTCCGTAGGCAACTCCCTGTGTCACCGACAGAATGATTCTTTAAAACAGGGACACCATAGACATCAGAACAGTGGCCGCACTTAACAATGTATGATCATGAAGAAATATTTATGCTTGCCAAATTTTATAACAGCAGTAATAACACCACAGATACTACATCTTTATCAGCCCATTTAAATGTTCTTTAAAAAATTTCATACAGTCTTTTTGGCTACCCTACTATTGAGGCAATCACAACGATTATTATTATTATTATTTTGTTATTATTATTATTATTTGGAGACAGTCTAGATCTCTCTCCCTGTTTTTATCCTCTTTTTCTTTCCTTTACCTTCCTATTGATATGCTCAGAACTCTGATTTCTTCTCTCACTCCACTCCTGTTTCAGCAAAATTGTTCAACTAAACCTAGATCCAGTTCCTTAAGTGAGGATTTGTGTATCCCAAATCTTTTGAAATACTCGATTGGCCCAGAATAGTCATCCTTTTCTATTGTAGAAAGGCCACATATCTTAAAAGTAATCATCAAAATTTTCCCTTGCCACAGAAAAAAGTAATCATAAAATTTTCATTGAGTTTTACATGCCAGTATTTAATTAATGGCATTCTGAAGCATGGTTACTAATATTTTCATTTAACATATAGTCAAATAAAAGTTATGAATGATATAAGTATGTGCTCAAATTTTCAGAGCTAGTATAAGCCTAGACTGGTCCCCTGAATGTGCAATTCCAAATGCTGGATTTCTTTACAGATAAAGAAAGTCTTCAAACCACTATTTGGCTCATGTAAAATTACCCCTGGAAATCCTGCAGGGTTACTACATCTAGAAGAAAGCATGACAACACAGCTAAAGTTCACGGTTTAAAAGGATAGATTAAAATTGAAAAATAAAAGTTCTGCATCTGAGAGACTGGTGAAGTATGACAAAATTTATTTCCTGAATATTCCAGTCTGATGATGATATCGTTAATGAAAGAAAGTTGTATCTAGAGGTAGGGATGAAATGGGTGTGTAATTGCGGATAGGGTTCTTCCAGTGACAAAAGAAATTTCAAACCCTTTTAATCTATTTCAATTTATAGTTGGAAAACTGGCTCTTAAATGCAAAAACACGATATAATACTGCCTCATATAATTTTAAATGAAACACATGACTCCAATAAACTCTGAAGAGCACTTAAACACTCACTGGGGAAAAATTATTAATGAGTCAATGAATTTTAAAAAGTTGGTGGGAGTGAAATTTATTGATTTTGTGTGCGTGAATGTGTGTGAAAGCGCACTCGCTGATCTCACAGTAGCTCCCTATTAAAGATGAGGCGATCATGGAACACTTGTTTCTCCCCCAGGGGACTGCAGAAGTGGGCTGGGAGTAGCAATCGTTCTGCAGTGAGACTGCTCGAGACTCAAGCCCTAGCTGTTTTGTTGTTGTTTGTGACACTCTAAGCACTTGGGTGCCCTGTACTTAAGTTTATTTAACTGCAAGAATGCAAATATTAACAGCACCTATTTCCTTGAGGTTTTAAAGAATTGACAAAATGCTGCCCACTAAAGTATAGTGTTTTGCATTTATTTGTCCTTGGTAAAAAAAATAATAAATATACGCTGTTTTGGTAGATGTTTCATTGTGTCTCAAGAAGAAACGCTACAGATAAATTTGAAAGAATAGCAAGTTTTGAGGCATCAATATAGACATAATGACATAGTAATGACTTAATCTTAATTCATTTTAACCTTAATTTTTTGTGGTCACTAGGAGGTTGGAGTGGTAGTAATATTTTAGCAGTTCAGAAATACAAATGGTATCCCACAAACTGCATGTACTGAAAGTATTCACCTACATAGTTTGTGACATACATATATAACCATGGTGGTTCACCAAACAGTGTAATGAATATATTCACAACCTTCAATGATTCCCTACCACCCTTCGTTATCTTCTTCCACCCCTTCCTTGCTCCTGACGTTCAGCAGGTGAACTCAGTTCTGTTCTTGGCGGACGACTGAGTCTAGACCCATATATCTCACCATAGACTAAACTAAAATCACAATGGATCAAAGATCTAAATGCTAAATGGAAACGTTAATTCCTGGAGGATACAATAGCCATAACTCTTGAAGACATAAGCATAGGAAAGAACTTTCTAAACAGAACTCAAAATAGCACAACAGTATCTAGAATCAACATATGGGATCATAACAAATTAAAAAGTTTGTGTTTAGCGAAGGAAACAACAAACTGAGGAGACAAACTACAAAATGGGAAAAATATTTGCCACCTATTTCCAAGACAACTATTACCTAGAATGTATAAATACCCCAAAATTCAGGACCCCTTGCAATATGAAAGACACAGTCAATAAATGGGCATCTGAAATGATTGGACACATCTCAAAGTATGATGTATAAATGGCCAATAAACATAGAAAAAAAAAAAGTTCGGCATCTCTGGCCATTAGAGAAATGCAACTTAAAATCACAATGAGATTCTGTCTTATTCCAGAAAGAATTCCATCATCGAGAAATCGAGCAATAGCAAATGCCAGTGAGGCTGTGAGGTTAAAGGAACCCCTCTACACTGTGGGTGGGAATGTAAACTAGTACGAACACCATGGAAATCAGTATGGAGATTCTTCTAAAACTAAATCTAGAAATTCTACTCAACCAGATATTCCGCTTCTAGGTATCGTCCCCCCAAAAGACCCATGTTAATAGCAAGACAACTGATAATAGCAGGCTGTATGTCCATCAACAGACGAATGGATAGAGAATGTGATATTCACACACAACGGAGTTCTTCCATAAAGAAGAACAAACTAGAGCTATTTGTGGAACAGTGGATGTTCTTTGAGAAGTGGAACAAATCTGACAAACAAGCTTAAATATCTGTTTTCTCTTAAATGACAAACTCAAAATATGAAAAAAGAGCAAAATAATTGATAGATGATAGAAAATCAGCAGATGCTCGTGTTTTGCAAAGAAGATGGAGACCAAGATGGCGGGAGGCTGAGGGAGGGGGGAGGGGAAGAGAGGGAGAAGGGATAGAGTTGTGTTTTGCACACACACCGTGCCCAGGAGGAAAGCAGTCATGACATGCATTAAAAAATGAAAACTGAAGAAAAATTAAACAAAAGCAAACTTAGAAGCTATGTCATTATTAATTTCATTTCAGGCTAAGAATAATCATAATCAATTTATTAACTTCTCACTAGATCATTGACAAAAGTTTCAGACTTACTTTTATGGAAGGCTACCAGAAGACTTTTAATTTCTTTTGAAGGTACTTCAAATTTATGGACCCCTGAATACATAAATATTTATAGTAGCCATCTTTAACATTTTGAAAATCAATAGCACTTTGACTGTGGTAAACTACTTTATTTTATACTCATTTTTTTGAGAAGCTTTCAAACTTTTTGAGAATTTTATTTTGATCAGATTTTATTTTCTTTCAGGAAATTTCAGTTTAAACTTTTCTATTTTCTATTCTCAAATTAAAGGTTTTATGATACTGCTCTGCGTTATACATTTTGAGCCTGAATTCTTCTTGATATCCCATAATTGGTGTCATTCAGTTATTACAAGTAAAAGAGAGACACCTAACAGAAAATTGTAAGAGAACACAATGAATGGAAATCAGCCTGCAATATAAAGAACATTTTATCTTTCTTTATATCATTAGGTGCACCATTCTAAAATTTGGGCAATATTCCAGAATAAAATCAATTTATAAACTATACAAGGACCCAAGCATTTTTCCCTCTCCAAATACTGTCTGTATAAAAAATTCTTTTTTATGTTCTACTTCATTTGGTCTTTCTGAAACTAAATGGCCACTTTGAATTAGCAGAGGGAATTAGTGAGGATATGAGAGAAGTCATACTGTTTTTTATCTTCGTTGGCACCACTAAATCCTGTTGTGTGCAAATGAGCTTAAAAATGTCTGCAATTAGCTTTCCATTTTACCTTGAATGCTTTAATGCAGATTGTTAGCTAATCAAGGTAGAAAATTGGAATAGAATATACACAGATTTGTTTATGAGAAATATTATAAACAAGCAGACATATAGCACCATACTTGTTTTACTGCTATAATAAAATAAGCCATGATATCAGTACTGCATCCATTTAGGCGCAATTGTACAAATTAACTTATCAGATGAGGTGTATAGTACATGACCAATGTTTTTTCTATATGCTGTTACATTTGTATATTTAGCTGTATGCATAAAGGATTTTTAGACTGTAATGCAAAACACTTATAAATGAAGATGGATTAAAAAACATTAGGATAAAAGTGTTGTTAGGTGATTTCATTGTTCTACACTCATTGTGGAGCATCTTTACCCAAACCTACACGGTGTAGTCTAAAAGATACCAGGATTATATGGTGTAGACTTTGGTTCTTTGGCTACAAACCCGATAGCATGCTA
>RJWM01006594.1:65940-83386 GCA_004363535.1 Dasyprocta punctata
AGTATGTGAGTGAGTGGAGAAGCCAGTATGTGAGTGAGTGGAGAAGGGGGGTGAAAGTCAAGGACCCCACAGACTTTTTGCATACAGAACTCTTCGGTCTATGTATAAAAATGTTTTTTATTTCTTCAGTAATAAATTGAACTTAGCTTATTTATACTTTTTACTTTGTAAACTTTAATTTTTTAACTTTTTTGCCTCATCTGTTGAAAACTTAGCAAAACTAGTTGTGGTGGATTAAAAACTGGTGGTCAATTTAAACATCAGCTGAACTGAATCAGCATGGTGCTGAGTGTGGATGGCCCCCCTGAGGACTGTGCACAGCATAAACAGGAGACCTGGAGAGGAAGAAGAGTGTTGTGGGTTCTCCTAAGTGAGTGTTGTTTGGAGTTTTTGGTTCTTTTGGAGCTGTTAGTTCTCCTGGAGGAGCTTGTCATGCTGGCTCCCCTGATATGAACTCAGCTGTTACCATCAAAGGAGCTCAGGACCTTGTTGCTGAGAATGACTGTGGTTGACTTTGTGGGAGCTTTGGTCCTCACTTTGAGCATCGCTTCCTGGCTCCAGAGGGGAAGATGTGAATGAGTGCTGTTCAGTCTCCGGGAGAACCTCCTCACACTGGCTCCCTGCTATGAACTCGTCTGTTCTCATTGTCAGAAGAGCTTGGGTCCTTGTTGTCACTGAGGACAGCTGTGATACTTTTTGGGGGAACCCTGGTCCTTAGTTTGATTGTCACTTCTTGGCTCCAGTGCAGAACCCTCAGCCTACTGGCACAGATCCTTCACCCCACTGGCCTAGACTTTTTAGCTTCCACTGCTAACCTTTGGGTCTTCCCAGTGCAGAAACAGACTTGCATGAGTCATTGCCATGGGCTCTAGGCCTCCAGTTGGACTCTTGGGAGCTATTGTCATGGGTTCAAGGTTTTCAGCTGAACTCATTCAGGTTGTTTCCATGGGACCCAGGCCCTCAGGTGGATTTTTTAGGTCTTTAGTGTGTGGACAGATTTCCTGCACTTTCTTTGTATTTGATTCCTTAGGTCACCATTACAAATAAAATTATAAATTATGTGTCCTGTATATAATCACTTTCCTTGCAACTCCTGACTGCAACACTAATAAACTTAGCTGAAAGCAAAAGTACATTGTTTAGTCGGACAAACATATTGTATTAATTTATGGTTCTATTCTATAATAGTTTTCTTTCTTAAAAAACTTACTGCTTTTTATACCCATTTTTGGTTAAAATGTAAGATAAAGCACTCATCAATTAGCCTAGGTGCACCCACGGTTAGGGTTTCCCCATCACTGACTTCCACCTCCGCATCCTAACGTTAGCTATGTCACTTATATTCTTAAGATTTTGGCAGTTTCCTCATCCTTGGCAAATGCCTTGAAGTCATGGATGAACTTTTCAAGTATCTTCTTTCAGATGCCCTTTATACATCCCATGGTGACGTTGCCCAAAGCCCAGGAAAGTCTCTTGATATATGTGTGGGTCTTTTAATCCTTCTAAGATCAGGTCGGTGTCTCCTCAGTGTCTTTCTCTGTTGTGGCAATGACCTGGGAGAATGCATTTCAACTGCCTTAAAAACTGATCCATTGGCTGAATCAAAGACCTGGTATTTGGAGGAAGAAATATCACATTGATTTTGGGATGATCATCACTATTAAAAGAAGGATGTGCAGGAGTGTGATACACCATTGAAAGATACATTATCCTTCAAACAGTACCTTCCTGTTTCATGAATATCACAGTTTGGGAGGGCAGCCTGAAGAGGAGCTGGATTATTCTGGGAATGTGATGACTCGTGTGATACACAGCAGTGTGTATTTATAGGTACGATGAAAGGCCATGACATTCTACTTGCCAGCTCATGAAGGGTGTCAACACAGCGTCTTTGAAACTCTTATTCCTGTCTTTGGTCTTCTAATGGATACACATGGTTTCAGACATCTACTTCTAAAATAAGGCTATTTCACTTTTTTTGAGGTTTTGCTGTGGCAAGTAATTTTCCTCCACGGTCAGCTCTGTAGAACTTCCAAAACTTCCGCTTTTTCACATAACATAGTCAAACTGCTCATTCACTTTCATTTTTGGATAATAAACTCAATATCATGGTCATATGCATTATTTTATTTCAACATTGCAGACCGACTCTTTGCTTTAGCCATGATTGTCATATTGCTGAGAGAGATACACTGTGTCTGCCCTGCAATCTAGCTATTAGACATTCATTCGTGTTTGACACAGACTCTTCTAGAATTTTTATTAGGCTCATGCCTTTTGACAAAGTCGGTTAGTTCTTGCCCTTCAAGTTTAGAGTCCTGGTAGAATGGGATATGCCTAACTGGTGAACAGTGACCACCATTGATCTTCCACCTTTATAATGCTTTAATTTCACTTCTATATCAATCACTTGATGTGGCTTCTTACTGTCAATACTAGCCATGGCCTTGGTTCGCTGAGGAGACAAAAAGAAAAAACAACACGGTACTATTTCGAGTACAGAGAAAAGGATGAGGTCAAGAGGCATGGTATAGGGCACTTCCGGCCAAACACGGCTTTCTGGCTTTCTGCTTCCTTTTTATTTACTTTGGATTTTGGTACTGGACCCTCCACACTGTGCTACATCTCCAGACAATTTACTTTAAAAATAAATCTTACTTTTTTTTGTCTTGAGATAGGATCTTGGTAAGTTACATTGACCAGTCTGAACTTGAACTTTCAATCCTCTTGACTCGGTCGCCCAGGGTAGCGGGCTTACATGCATATACCTCTGCGCTTGGACCACTAGCACTGTGTTTTAAAGTAAACTTTTTTTGCTTTAGTAGTACAAGGATGATGCTTTGAAATAATGATAGAAAGTACATTATAGTAAATACATAATCCCCAGAAGTTGTTTATTTTCATTGTCAAGGGTTACATATGATACATAACTGTTAGAGCTGTAACTCTCAAGTCTTTGAGCATCACCACAAACCTGGAATCATGGGCTGCTGTAAGGTTCTCTGATGGCTTCTAGTGCCACCATCATATACAGTCGTCCCCAAACTGTTTTGGTGTCAGGGACCAGTTTTATGGGAGACGTATTTTCTACAGATATGGATGGTGGTGCTTTCAGTATTATTCAAGCTCAGTCCACTTAGGTGTAGACAGAGTAGTAAATAAAATCCCAAATGGGTCAAATGTAAGTGATGGATTTGGGCTTAAAGTGTCTCAGCAGACACAGCTGTACAGCTGAAGTGCATTGACTCACTTGCCATTATATAGTCAGCCACCAGAGGCAGCTGGATTGTCACTTGCTGCTCACAAATAGGGCTTTGATCTGAGTATGCAAAAGTTTTATTATGATCTCTGTGCTGTCCAACCTGTCTGCTAATGTAAATATGGATCTGTAGCTGTTCCTCAGCTCTGGCGTCCCTGCCCCAGCTTTGTCTCAGACCGTCAGGAATTAGATTCCAGGAGCTTGCAGCACAGATCTTGGAAGGGTTCTAGTCCCACGAGACTCTACTGTCATGGCTGATCTGATAGGAACTGGGGCTCAGGCTGTACTCTGACAAACTGGGTCCGGCTCTGAATACAAATGAAGCTTCTCTTGCTTGTTGCTGGCCTCCTGCTGTGTGGCCTGGTTCCTGACAGCCCACAGTCCAGTGTGTAGCCCAGGGGGTGGATACCCCTGATATATGTTTCTGTTACTGACCGAAACATTGTCAGGTGGCCCATGACTGTATTGGGAAGGGAATTTACCTTTTTTTTTTTTTTTTGGCAATAATAGGCTTTGGACATTTTATTAAAAATGTAAAACTGGAAAAATGTATTTCATTCTATGAAAAGCAGGAAAAGGGAGCCCACTTCTGTTTGTGAGGCCCAACGCAGTTATGAGCTCAAACGATTCTGAGCTTCTGTGCACGGTGGGAGATCAGCTAGAATTGCACAAGTGAGACAGAAAGGCACGCGAAGGTTTAAAGAAGTAATGCTGAAAATTTATGAGCACAAGAGGAAATGACACGCTTTTACTTTCCTACACATTTTATTTTATTTAAGGTTTTACGAACCCTAGCGAGGGTTCAACAATGCACAAACTCTCTTGTCCTGTGAAACTTTCTGTTAGAGCGAAGCTGTCAGATATAGGAAGGGGCAAAAATTAAGATTGCTGCTTCCTAGAGTGACTCACATGTCTCCTCCTGCCCACTCGTTTTCCCATGTGGTTCTATCACAGCTTTCGAGGAGTTAGATGCTATTATGGTGTAAGAAATGGCATAAAATCCAGCTAATGGCTTGTTTTGTTCCCTTTTGAAAGCTGGCTTGATGCAGTCTTTTGGGACATGACTGCATGGCACACGGATTTGTTAGTACCGGCTGTATCCCAGCATTGCTCATGGTGGTCCTTGTATGTCACTGTCATTCTATGTGTCTCCTGTGTCTCCTGGTGTAACTTTCTAAAGGCCTTCTCTGATTGTTGTACATGTGGTGGGACTGCTTTTCTCCTAAACACGTACAGCTGATACTGTTTCTGAGGCTGACTCCTTGTACTGCTTTTGTTTACTATACTAGCGGACTAATTCATCTAAAGAGAGCTTTTCTGTCTATAACCCACACAGCACTGGGTCCCAACAAAGAGTAGGCAATTACTCTACTCTGAGAAAATGAACCACAATAGTGAAGATAATTTTATAAGTTTTTCTAATCATCCTCATGCTTAGACAATTAAAATACATGCTTCAGAACTCAGTGCCAGATTTTAATCTACAACACGGTCAACTGATTCTCAGTTCCATGATATCTGCACTGGGTACAGTGCGTACAAGAATAAAAGGAAATATGAATTTCAGGTGAAAATTAGGTTTGTACTTCTCTGTGATTTTAAGTCAAAAAGACATTGTTCCAATCATTTTACTTTTCTTGCTCCCAAACAATGATCCATGGATTGAGGATCAAAAAATCAACTCTTAGCTTATACATTTTAATACAGCAAACCAAACTCTGCCATAATTGTGATGAGAACTATTAAGTCTGATCTTTGACACTGATAGTACTCATGTGTTGTAGAGTTTCACTGACATCATCAGTTCTAAGCTAATAGACATCCCAGCAATTGGACTTTTCCCTTTCTTTCTTTCTTTCTTTCTTTCTTTCTTTCTTTCTTTCTTTCTTTCTTTCTTTTCTTTCTTTCTTTCTTTCTTTCTTTCTTTCTTTCTTTCTTTCTTTCTTTCTTTCTTTCTTTCTTGTACTGAAATTGGTCTCAGGACTTTCATGCCGAGCTGCATCCTCAAGCTTTTATTTTTATTTTTTTGTTTTTATTTTAAGACAGGGCTTCACTAATTTTCTGAATTTTCCAGGCTGGGTTTCAACTTGTGATGCTCCTGTCTCAGCCTCCTCCAATACTGGGATTACAGGCATGTGTAACCATGCTTGACAGGACTTCGTAATCATTTTGAAAGAATTTCTGTTTGTTTTTGACTTGGTGATAAATCCATTGTTTTATCTTACCCACATACACATGTGGAACCAAAATATATTAATTTACAACAGATTTTAGAGCTGCAGTTGAATTAATCTGTCTATCTATTTATCTATCCTACTGTCTATCTTTAGGACAATTTCTTGGCATTGTAATTTTCAGAGTGATTTCCACTGCTATTATTGATTTCTAATACTGGGCATTCCATCAGAATCACAGCTTATTCAGTTGGAAGAGTTTCCCATAGACCCAGAGACAGCTTATAAAATTGAATTACACATTGTTTCTTAAATTCTTGGGCATAGCTTCAGTAAATAAAGATACTGAATAAACTCACAGTGTTAAGCAACCCTGATTCCTATCAAGAGTGAACAGGTGGAGATCAAACAGGAAAGCCTTCAATAGGAATGATAGTAGCTGTAGCGTTCAGTAGGCTTTCTTGTTTTTAGTATGTTTTGATAATGGTTCCATGTAATGTTTATCAAATTTTGGCTGATATGATCTGATGAAAGTTATGAAAGAGATTTGGAGATACTTGTGCATCTCGTGCAAATGTGAATCAAATTATATAATTTGGTCAATCAAGTATAAGTAATGAGACTTCAAAACCTGGATTTGATAGGAGTCAGTGTTTATTTGAAGGGACGCTTTTAGCCTTAGTAAATTCCAGTTCATACACATTGACCATATTGCTTACAGAGAGCTGTGAAATCTAGTTTGAAACTTTGGTATCATTTGAGAAATTTTTCTATAAGGAAAACCAATACATTCACATGCACACTGAAGTGCTTCAATTTTATTTACACAGTACCATTGCAGTAACTCTTTGCATATTAAAAATACAAATTAATAGTATTTTTATATTTTTAATTGAATTCTTATTCCATTATTAGGGAAATTGACAAAAGAAAAATTGCCCAGATAAAATCACATCAGGTTTGGAATTTTCCTACACATTTTACCCAATTTATTGGTATATATATATATATATATATATATATATATATATGTATAACACATCTCAGTTATTTTCCCCTCTCCCCTTTCTGTCAGCATCAGATTCATTTATTTATTTTAAAGATCCTTGTAAAGTTAATTGCCATACATACAGATTAACAAGCAGATTAATAGACATATAACGTGTAAGACAATTACACTAACTCAAGATCTATTGAAATAATTTTGCCTCATTTTTTCTTTCTTTTCTTCTGCATTATTTAACTGGAATGTAAGTATATTGTTCCTTTATGATACTCCATTTATTACTTGTTTTTTCTCCCAATGCTAATGACATAAAAATTCTTCTAAGACAACATTTTTGCTATAAAAATATATTGGTTGCAATATTTCTTGGCTGAAATTCTCAGCATATTATTATAGAAAAGAGAATCAACATCACTTTGCAGTGTGCACTTCAGGTTTTAATTTCCAATGTACACGGTGTTATGAAAACTATTTTCCTTCCTATTCACTCTTTTTGTGTTATGAAGAAGCAGGATGTGACCATGATGCTATTGATTAGCAAGCGGTTGGTACTTCCGACAACATAGGTAGCTGTGAGAAGATCTTGTCGAAATTCAGCTTCTCTTGTCCTCTATTTACACCAGAATCTTGGCAGAAGCCCCTCCAGCAGTATGGCTTATTGAACTGGACAGAAGAGAATTTTCTCAGAATTGTTCTCAGAGCTAAAAGATGCATGCTTTGACTTTTACACCTAAATATCTAACAAATTCAAATCATCTCCTAGATAAACAGTGAGCTACATTAATTTCTAGATCTAAATGCTGTAAAATATAAAGTTTAATTAATCTTGGTTGATGTGAGTGTAAGCAACAACAACAACAACAACAACAACAAAAACCCACAAAACTAGCATCCTGGTTTCTATACAATTACTGTGAAACAAGAGGAGTGTGATACCAGAGTGTTTCTGAGGTAGACTGTATTTATACAAGGCAACCTGCTTAAGGTTGAAGAAGATATTGATGAAGGATCATTTAACATCATCAAGAAAAATTAAATCAGGGAAAAATTATGAGGATGAGATGAACTGAGGCTGATGAAACACATAAAACTTAAGAGTTAAGAGATTAATGGATGTTGGAGTTTAGTAAAAACCAGATGCAATTTTAAAAATTCAGATCAATAATGAAGACGGTTGTCACATGAATGTGGAATTTTGCTTTGGTGATAATGAAATTGAAACCATGGCAGCAGTATAGATTTATAGGCCCAAGCTTCCTTAGGGAAGTGAGACGATGGGATGGGGCCTTAGCTTAAGGTTCTAACCATGATCAATCTGTGTTTTTAGCAAAGGGAAGCACAAGTAAGACAAACATAAGGAAACAGACACCAAACAAATCATAAACGAATGGAGACCAGTTTTCTGGGGTGCTGTGGTGGCCCATAGTCTGGTTGGTCACTGTCTCAGTGCTGGTTTCATAGAAGAGTGCTCAGGACCGCGGGGGAGATTTAGGTGTCACGAAACAGTTAACCCTGCTTTCCTGGGCATCTCAGTTTGTGAAGCTTTGTTGGCTTCCGAGGACCATGGAGACTCTGGGGACAGGTGAAGGTAATGGGTGTACACTTTGAAGAGTGACAAAACAAGCTGGATGAATTCAGGGTTATTGAATCTCATTTTGCCCACTTCTAGACAAATATTTCCTAAAAGGCGAGTATGACGATACAGATCTAAGAAAGATTTGACGTGGAGTTTTACAAAATGAAAGTCCAGTTTGCTCTGCTTTTACTTTTGGATTGGGCATCCTCAGGCCCAAGTGTGGTGTCAGTTTTAGCCAAAACTATTTTAATCCCTCTGTGCCCAAAAGAAAGCACAAGTCATTCATGTATTCAATGAGCAAGTGGTTAAGGGCCCAGGAGTTTGTTTGTCCTCTTTCCCTTGGGTGGCCTCTCTTTTCCTGTGTCCTTATATTGGTCTCTATCTCCAATAACAAAGTTGAGAGTGATGAAAAAATAAGAGCTAGCTGAGAAAGATGAGCAGTGCATAGTATAGCATGAAAATGCGTATCTTAGGAGGATGCATGTACAAAGCAAACTGGCAGAAATAATAATCATGTAAATTAAAATGAAAAAGAAAAAAGACCTTAAAATATTGATAGACTAAATATCATAAAGTGTTTTTAAATACTTAAATATTGAAAAGTGCTTGCCTGTAAACCAAACTAAAACACACACACACACACATACACACAGAAGACATAAGTGTCAGAGAGAAAATATTTTTAATATAATGTCTAATGTATTCTTGATGCCCATGTGTTAAATTTTAAGAACACTGAGAACTGAGACAAATTAATTTATGTATATCATTTTACATACATATACACAGCCTGGTCATTTTATGTGTGCATTATGAAAAAAAGAAAATAATTTTATAAATTATTTGTCAGAAGATGATAGACATATTCACATTTCACTTACATTTTTCCAGACATTCTACAATAAAACGGTAATTTTATAGCCTCAGAAGAACTACCAACATGCTATTTTTTTTAAAAAATGTGCTATTACCTGGCTCATACTTTAAAAATGAAGAATTTACATTAAAATATTGACTGTAAAGGAGAGTTTTTTAAGGTCAATTTATTTGCCCTTAATTCTATATAATTGGAATCTTTTTAGAATTTGAGATCGCTTGGCCATATAAAGAGGAATGTATGTTCTTCCCAGTAACTTCAGCAAGACTAGCCATGAAAAATGTCCAGTCTGGAATGACCCTAACTTAGATGAACATGAACCTATCTAACTTCTTTTTTGCCCTTTTCCTTCACTTTAACAATTTTCTTCTCTTGTCACTTTATATTCCCACATGAAACTCTTTTTTTGATCAACAAATTCAGAAGGAAAAAAATGAAAAGAGTTCAGAATGTTCTCACCCAAAGTATGTATTTTTATGCAGTTCAGCCATCTGAAAATCGAAGATCCGCATTCAGCGAATCTGCAGGCAGGTGCCCGTCAAGGTATTTTCATTCTTGATCATTAGGAGCAGCTCCCAGGGTAATGAACAGGACTGCGCTGAAAACAAAGTCTTTGCTGAAATGCATCTGTGACCTTGAAGTGCTGATGGCAGGCTGTGAATACATTCTCTGCATTTCTTCCATTGGTTTCAAAAATGCCCAATCACACCATTACCATTGGGAGAGAAAGACCAAAGGCACGATAAGGAATTGCTGATTAGCTGGCAGCCAAGGTGCCCCCGGACAGGAGCCAGAGACCTGCAGGCAGCTTAATAAAGATCAGCTTCACCGGGAGCGTTTCTTTAGGAAGCTTTCCAGTCCTCAGATAGTCTTGAACTTGATTATGAAAGTCATTCTTCCTCAGAAATCTTGTCAAGGCCTCTTGGATATACCTGGCTTGCCTGTGAATTTTGATAAACACCCAAGAAAAAATGAAATAAGTGAGACAAGAAGAAAGCTATTGAATTTTTGACCACTTCTCATTTTTGACATATTTTTTTTTTACTGGTGTTTCTTTAAACCTAAAAGAATTGTAAAAAGCATTTGTCTTAAGTTTCTGGTTTGTTACCCTTTGCTTTCATTTTTCATGGGCACTTATTCAGGTGGTAAAACTTCTTTATTTCTTTCATTTCTGCTCTGTGTTACCTAGAAGTGGTTTTACTTTTTAAAGCTTCAAATAGCTTATCTCTGCCGCTCAGGAGATTGAGACTAGATCTCATGCTGCTGCGTATCCTCAGAAGGCCCAGTAGAGTGTCTGATACAAAGAAAAGAAAGTTGCTGATTGATTGACTGATGAATTATGAAAATGAAAAATATTGATAAATTATGCAAGTTTTTGCTATCACTGGCACATACTAATGTAAAAGGAAAAGCAATTTAGCTTGTAATACAAATCTCTTCCTTTGGATAGAGTTTTAGACTGCAATTTCCCCTGTTTATTTAGCTTTTCTATTGTGACCACACTGACAATGCATCACCATGAGAACAATTCAAGTAGCATCAGTATTAGCAAACAAATGTAACAACCCAGGGCAATTCAGGTACTGTCTGATGCTAGGGCCGTTACTCATCTTCTCTCAAGTCTGTCTATCACAGTGTAGTATGTTTCTTGGTTATAAAAATTTCTACTCATTTCAAATCTGTATTCAAGTGCAGTCCACATGAGTTAAAAGTCAGAAGAAGACGTGAAGGCTAGAGGTGGTATTTAGAACATAAATGCGTGTTTTCCATCAAGTATTCTGTCACATCCAAAAGGAAGTAGGTAGCAGGACCTCGAAATTTTGTTAACACACTGTAAAAGGAGATTGATGACCCCCCAGTTACGTGATAATACAGCTACACCCCGTGCTCTTGCTCGCTTCCTGCTCCACAGATGACTAGACAGCCTTATTCATTGTCACCAATAAATATTTATGTGACATCCATAAGGTAGCTGATATATGTCCATGGCCTCATGAAGCATGGATTTGCTTAACAGCCTGATAAGTTTAAAAGTAATAAAGCTATACGTTACAAAAAGGCTTACTTAACATTTTATAATTACTTATTGTTAGGCAGTATGTACATTTAAAAATATTATTAGTATGTTTGCAATACACAGCAATTACACTCATCTTGGAGGTTGTACCTATGCACACCGTATCTTGATTGCTTTTAACCCCACATTCTCCCTTTTTAATTCCTTAGTGGATTTATTTGGTCCACTCTAATGAAGTTTAAATTAAATGGAAAAGAAAACAAACAACACTCAGGGAAACATTACCTCCTTTAGGTAGGAAGATAAATAACATAAAATGCATCTCTCCTATATCAGTGTCTCTTTATAAACAATAGGAGGTTTCTGTTTAAAATATATCATATACAGTGGGGTAAAACTCTGCTCTCCCAGAAACTGGGAAAATGCAAGAGCACCCTCATAAAATGAGTGATCTCTGAAGAAGTGCCTTCTTGTTTTATCCCATTAGCATTTGGTCTCCTTGCAAGCATTGGACAAGATAATGGAAATGTTAAATCAACAGCTGGATTGTGTCAAGTGATGGATGTGTCCATCACTCATTATTCAATGACTCTTAATTCCTATAAGAGTAATTTAAAAGAAAATGCTATCTTTGCAATAAGCTGAGCCTGGCTGCTCTATAATGAGCAAACAAACAACTTAGCATTTTAATCAGTGTTGTTGTGCACCTGAAGACTGCTATGTAAACACCTCTATGCTCCACTGCATACGTCACTTTCATTTTCTGTAGTTACCACTTAATTAGATTGACATGTGAGAGGACGCTGCAGACCATTTCCTTTGATATGGAATGAGCCACTCTTTAACCTTATCTCTCCCTGAGTGCTGAAGAGACTGTTGGAAGAAGGGAAGAGGGTAAACATGATACACATTGAGTAAGCAAAATCAAGTATAGCAGGAGAAAAACTTTCAAAGATTATGGCAATAAAATCATCAATAAAATATGGCAAGCAACTTTTCCTTTTTTAATTTCCTTTTTGTTAGTACACATGTGCAGTAAATAAGGATTGTATTCATTGAGGGGAGTTGGTTCACATACATGATAAACCTTAATTCTATTTCTCTCTCCTTCCCCTTGCCTCCCTCCTTTCCACTCTTTCTCTCTCTCTCACTCCGTTTGTTGGATTCCTTCTCCTATTGCTGTCTTTGCTGTTTATTTTTGCAGTATGCAATGATCATGCTCTTCGTAGGAATGTGGTACATGTACACAACAGATCAAAATTACATTTTAAAAAATCTCCTTTCTTCTCCCACCTCCTTCCCTCCATCTGCTGGTTCTCTTCCCATAAGCCAAAAATCTATCTTGTTATTTCCTATTGTCTATCTTTTATTTTCAAATTTATATTCTGAGTTTCTTAAATAAGAGAAACCATGCAATGTTTAAGTTTATGTGCCAGATTTATTTCGCTTAACATGATCTCAAAGTGCATCCATTTTCTTATAAAAGATTCAGGTTTATTCTTACTGCAGAGTAGTGCTCCATTGGAGATGGATCACATGTGTGGGGCTAAAGCAGGGCCAGCTCTAAGATCACAGAAAGCCCAAAGTAAGTTTCATAAACAAACTGTTCCAGCTCTGAAAAGGCAAGGGGCCCAGACCAACCAGGCAAACAAGTTGCTAGGCAGACTGTTTGAAATTGACGTCCTCCTCCTGAGTGTATAAATAAATGTGCTACAGTAGTGGAGCAGTTCCTTCTCTCCCATCAGGAGAGTAAGGGCTCCACTTGACCTCAGCTTTTGTTTCTTTTCTTTATTTACCCACACTCTCTCATTCCTTTCCCCCAGGGGTGCACAATATTCTATTGTGTGTAAATATCCATTTTCTTATTCATTTATCTGCTGATGGGCATATAGGCAGCTTGCAAGATTTATCTGCTGTGAATTATGCTGCTTTTTTTGTTTAAGAGAAAATAGATACAGACGATAGAAACAAAAAGCAAAAAAGACAGACGAACAGCAATGACAGATCTGATACGATAACATTGTAGGTTTACACACTGAGGTGGTTGAAGTTTGACAGTAGTTACAATATTGCATATCATTACCTTCATAGGGGTTGATCATACTGACAGATATAGACATGTAAGATTTATCAATTCAGGAATATTAACTTTTCTTTTTCAATAGCTAATGTATTTAGGAATACAGTTTTTTAAACTGTCTTATTTATGCATATTTATAAATTTATGTCTTTTTCCTTTTCCCTTCCCCCTTAGAATACCTCTTGTTATCATTGAAATAACTACCCATAACACCAGGTCTAATACAATCAAGCGAAATAGTTCAGAGTGAAACCAATAAAGGATAAAAGAATGGTCATACATAAGAGAAACAAAAAACTAAAGGGATTAACAAACAACAACAACATATCCGATACTGTAAAATTATAGGTTTAGGAATTTAGATGGTTGGAATTTTACAGTGGTTGCAACATTGTATATCATTACCATTAAGGGAGCTGTTCAGATTGACAGGTAAAGACATGTAGGATTGGTCTGATCATATGAATATCTACTGTTCTCTCTCACTAGTTAATGCATTTAGTAGTATAGACTTTTAAACTATCTTATGAATACCCTCATATAAGACTATGTCTTTTTTCCATACCTTCCTTCCTTGGTCCCCCTTGTAATACCTTTTATTATCTTCAAACTAGATGCCCTTACCAATTGGGCAAATATAGTCGAGCGAAATAGTATTGAATAAAACCAATAACAAATAAGGTAATGGAGGCAATACATAGTAATGTGATGTTGATTTCTATAGTGCCTCATGTTAGCTTCAGGGCAGTTGCCTATATCATCTGTTGTAACACAAACACACTAAGATAGGTTAAAATCCTTCAGAACAGAGCAGCGAAAGTAATACCTGGTTTTGAAGCAAGGTGATCATATATCATTGAAGGCTACCCTTATAAATTTTGTTATCTTTACAATAGCTGTCTTTGTCATTATTTATGATAAAGTTAGGCCGGTCGAGGTAGAATAGGATTAAACTAAACAGCTCATTGAAAACAATACTGGACTTAAATCCCATTAATGGATTATTCATTTGTCTGCCCTGCTTGGTGGTATCTCTCTGTTGCTTTTTCTGGAGCAGTGGACTTCTTTATCTCTCTCTAGAACGTCCTTCAGTATTCTCTGTAGGGTTGGCTTGGTTGTCATAAATTCCTTTAGTTGTTCTTTGTCGTGGAAGTATCTTGTTTCTCTGTTGATTTTAAAAGATAATTTTCCAGGATATATTAATCTGGGTTGGAAGTTATTTTCCTTCAGGCTTGAAATATTTCACTCCAAGCTCTTCTTGACCTGATGATTTGTGTTGAGAAGTCTGTCGTGATTCTGATGGGCCTTCCTGCTGCTATAAATATGGGTATGTGTGTATCTCTGTAATGCAATGTCTTTAACTCTTGTGGGAAGACACCTAGAAAGGGAATAGCAAGGTTGAATGGAAATTCTAGTTTTAGTTTTTGAAGGAATCTCCATACTGAATTCCATAGTGGTTGTACTGGTTTAAACATCTGCATAGTATTCTTTAAGTAAAAGAGACTTTTCTTTGTTTTAAGAAATCTTAATAGAGTATCAATCATCAAACCTGAACACAGGCAAATTTTACTTTTCAGTATATTATACTAAATCAGAAGAATTATCTTTTTAAATTTTTATCTTTAATATGAAGAAAATTACTGGCAGTGATAAAACCATGAATAAAATGCTACCAATTGGTATTACTAGGAACCAAGAATGATTGATAACATGATTAAAAAAATAACGATGTGCCAGCAATGGTTAGCTATGCCAAAGATTAAATTTTATTATTTATAATTTCTTCAGTGATCACCTTTACTCTAAAAATTAATTCATATTATGCTTAACACTGATTTTCCCGTAATTTAAAAACATAATCATAAAGTAGGTAACAAATAAAGGCAACAGTATCCTCAGAATTTTCAAACACCAGATAAAATTAAAATAACATGTTTGCCAATTAAATAAAACATAAAACTCAGAAAATTAATCAATAATTCAGTCTTTTCATTTGAAAAGTGCATTGAGATTTCATTCACTAAATTATGATTGTGACGTTATATTTGGAGTAACTTTTGAAAACAGGATGTGGCCTTGGCTACATGTACACATCTTTTCTACCGGTGTAATTTTTATTGATTCACTGTGGGTACATTTTAAACCTTCTGCTGCCAAATTTTTATGGCTTTGGAGCCAAAATCCAATGTCCTTGGAAGTATGATTTTGGAAAAATGCTACCTATGTTATTAAGACTCCGATGACCACTTGCCCATTGCCATGTTCTGTGAGAACAACAATCACCAGGGCACACATTCTGCTTGGTGAGCAGCTCAAGTGAGAAGCCATCATGGAGCAAGGCAGGCAGAGTCCCTGTCCATGGGGTGTAGCTTCACCCCAGAAAGGCAAAATGCATTCTCAGGGTTATCTTCCTGCCTGGTCTACTTTGTGTTTGATTCACCTCTAATCAGGGAGATATTTCCTAAAAAGAAATATGAAGCACACTAGATGGGTTTAATTTCTTGAACACAAAAATCCTTTATATTAATAATTTTTACATACAATATTTATATATTCTATATAAACATACTTAAATTATACATATGTAAGGTATATTTATATATATGTTGTTTTTTCATGTGTTAATGTGAAATGATAGGCTTTTGGATTTGACACTAATATACTGAATCTCTAAATACTATTTTTTTTAATTTTAGTGGTTTTGAGGAAATATTGCAGATTTTAGATTGAGAAAGCCTGAACAGAAATCATAGTTAGCTAAATAATTTTGTAATTTTAATTAATAGCCATATAGAACCTCAGATTCATCAGAGTTTGAAAGTAGAATAGTACCAGTCTTGTGCCAGTGGTATCCCCTTGAGGAAATGAAAAACGTATTAAGTATCTGATGTAGTAAGTCTTTAGTAAGTGGTAGTTATTAAAGACATGATATGTATTTAGTAATGCTTTTGCTTAAGAAAAATTGTAATTTAATTTCTTGAAACATTTCCAACTCAGGATGCTCTAAACTGTCTTTAAAAGTGGCCCTGAGTCCATGAATCAGTGTAAAGAGGGGATAGGAAAATACAGTGAATATTTAAATTAAAAAATAATTATTATAACAGAAAACACAATGCTATCAATTTCCCTCAAAATACATTTTCACTTCAAACACTCATCCTATCATGCTTGCCACTTCTGAAGCATTTCTTTAACTCCTCATGTCTTTATAAAGTATAAGCACAAAGGTGGTGAATTATGCTGCCAAGTACCATCCAACAGAAAGTCATACAGTATGACAGTGTGTACTTATCCTTTTAATTCACCAAATATGACAGGATGCTACTTCTGGTTCTTCCCCAAAGTCAAAATACCCATGAAAGGTAAATATTTTGGATCAATACAGGAAATCAAGACAGCCACGACTGAGCAACTAAAGACACCCGCAAAGTGATCTGTTAGAACTATCTCAGAAAGTGACAAGAAGGATGGGCAAGTGTGCCCAGAGCGAGGAGGAGGATTTTGAGGAGGGTTAATAGCGGTGTGTCTTTTACTACAGTACATTTTTAAATTTTGAACAAACACTGTTTTTATGACCACACCTCCTATTTATCTATCATCTATCTACCTATCTATCTTCATCGTCATCTATCTTGACACTTCATTTTCATTAATGAATTCATCATTATCATAACAATTCATTAAGCATTAACAACCTATTGAGAAGGGTTTTGGCGCACGCCTATAATCCCAGCACTCTTGAGTTAAGGCAGGAGAACCACAAGTTCAAAAACAGACTAGACTACATAGAAAGACCCTATCTGAAAAAAGAACAGAGCAACCTTAATGAATTACAATGTTTGTGTTGTACTCCCAGTTTCACCCCTATTCATAATACCTTTAATTTTCAAACCATGTGTGTTTGTCCCAGGACTATGGATATGAAAATTAACTCAAGACAGATTCGAGAACCTTAATTCCAGCTACCAGCTTGTTCTTCATTGAGCTTGTCCATTCGTGACTGACACGACTTTTAATACTTTAAATATTTGGACTTGGCTTGGCTCTGCTTTTGGACTTCTGAAGCTGCTAACAAGGCAGTGCTCTTCATTTGCACTCTCCATGAGTTTCTTTCACCCTTAAATCTAAAATAAAGATAGAACATTTAAAAATGCTTTTATCCTAGTTCAAATGAGACAGAGGGTTCAGTAGCTATTTATTAATAGATTCAATAGACATTTTTGTTCCTTATTGAGGATCTATTCTCCTTCTCAATGGTGGTGTCCTTATAAATTTTTACTGACGTATTTTTATCTCTCTTGTTTCCTTTATTTTGTTCATCTAAAAATACATGCTTCTTTTTTCTGCATATGGAGGCAATGCTCACTTGGAATAACAGGTTGAAATGAAAAGTTGGACTTCCAAGGAAAACAATGATAAATGAAATTTCTTTTTTTTTTTTTATTTTTTTTTTATTT
>RJWM01006595.1:0-83394 GCA_004363535.1 Dasyprocta punctata
TCAGAGCAGGCCTGTAACAACTGATTCAAACCTCCTGGGCACTGTGCCCCGTGGAATCCCTCCCTGCTCAGAACACGATACCATGAGGAAGGTGGGCTGCGGGACCCACACTGAGGGATGGCAAACACTGGTTTCTATCTTGCCTCTCTTTGGTCACTCACTCTGGACAAGGTCACCTACCATGTCCTAAGGACAATCAGTCCTGGAGAGAAGCCCCCTGGTTTGATCTTGGGAAGAACCAGCTTAAGTCACAACTGTGTATGACCCAGAAACCTGCAGTGCCTGCCAAGCTGTCAGAGGAGTAGCTCAAGATGACACCATGGACCCTGGCCCAGAACCGCCGGCTAAGCCATTCCCTGAGACCCAGAGAAATCATGCCAGTCAATGTTCATTGTTATTATTTTAAGCTGCCACATTTGGAGCAATTTGCTATGCAGCAACAGACACTAACACACCCCAGTTCTCCTCTTCCCAAATGCAGTCAGAGCAGTATCGTCCCTCGTCCGAATTATCCCACACTTCTGGCAGCCTGAAACTCAAGTGGACCCAGAGGGCTGTTCCTTCTGGATGCACAAGGGGAGAATCTGTTCCCTCTCCTTTGAATCTTCTAGAGGTCTCCTGAACTTTCTGGTTCATGACCCCCTCCTGGCATCTCTGGAGCCATTGGCATGAACCTTCTCTCTCTGATCACATCACTCTCTGAAACTAAAGCCTGTGATCACGTCAAGCCTGCTTAGATGATCCAGAATATCCTCCCCATCTTCAAACGTTTAATCACAACTACAGACATTTTACTAAGGAAGACGAGCAGCTCCCAGATTCTGGGGGCCAGGAGGTGGGTATCTTTGGAGAGGAAGGAGTTTATTCCTCTGACCACAAGGATTATTTCTAGTTTTCATGTTGCCACTGTCTTCCCTGAAGTCCTTCCCAGGTCACTGTACTTCACTCTCTTTAAGCTGGTTCTGCCTGGGACGTTTAGTACACTTTCTTTTCACCCACACAGGCCTGCACAGCAAGGCGGAAGGGAGAGGCACCACATCGCTTCCTGAGTGGGGCCCTGGCCTTGTGAGCTATGGGCTGCCCTGACCCTGGGTTGCTCTCAGGGAGAAGGTCTCAGGCAAGCAGGGAGGAGGAAGGCCCCGGCCTGAGTGGAGGAAGTCAAGTGTAGCAGAAGTGATCAGAGAAGGCTGAGTCAGGAAAGGAAAATACCCAGCAAACTAGGAGAAAAGGAAGGAGGGAGGGAAAGGAGAAGGGGCTCTCAGATGGGGAAGAGGGAAGCAAAGCTTTAGCAGTACAACTGGGAGAAGTCAGGAAGGCAGGACAGGGAAGGTCTGAGCTGGGAGAAACCACCTAGAACAGGGGATCAGAGCAGGCAGGAGACTGGGGTTGGAAGGGAAAAAGGGACTTGCCAACCTCACCCATTCCAACGCAGGCAAGGGTGGCAATCAGCCACTCATCCACCAACACGGACAGAACACCTGCTCCAGGCCAGGCACCAAGGAGATCTCCAAGGTCAAAGAGCCTCAGGAGAGAAACAGTTCGGTGTGCAAGCTGCCACCACTGGGGCTGCTTGGAGGAGGTGACATTTAAACCGAGAGTTGGAAGATGAGAGAACAGGCGCAGTGGAGGAAGGAACGGGATTCCAGGCAGAGGGAACAGAGGGAGCAAGGCCTGGAGGCTGCTCAGAGTTAAGGGTTTGGGAAAGAGGTGAGGCAGCCCCTTTGAGAACTGGAAGAAGCTTAAAAATAAAGTCACAAGAGGCCATCGTTCTGGACTAAGCTCCTGCACTGGCCCCAGCTGACCAGGACAAACTAAAAACAGATTAGAAATCAACACACTAAAACTCCCCATGGCCCTAGAGCTCCATGTCAGCAGGCCGAAACTGTGCGTCTGACCTCCGTGGAAAACAGAGGGAGAACAGTTTCCTGCACAGGCCAGTTTCAACTGGCATAATGAATCCTCTCTGCCTTCATTCTCACACAGGAAAATACAACCTGAAGTAACCTGGTATTAACTAATCAGCTATTTTTCTACTGTTTGGTCTCCCTGTCCCTGCTGTACAAAGGAAATCATTTTGAAATGTTCAGTCTCTGTTTTCTGTTCTTCCTGTCTTCTCTTCAGCCCTTTTCTGTCTGTAAAATCAGCCTCTTCTGCTAGGACCTTTGGATAACTTAACTCTATTTTATACATTCAATTCTAGAACTGTAAATAGAGCCAAGGGAGATTGCTAAACTAAACTGCTGTAATTTTGCTCTTTGACAGGCTTCAACCAAGGAGCCAGATGAGGAGGTCCTGGTGGTTTTATTTGTCATTTGAGAAATACAATCCATCACGTTTTTGCACGGGCAAAATCCAAAACTTAGAAAGGTCTCGGTGTCATACAGTTCTGCATTATCTGAACATCCTCTGAGGCTGTTCTCTGTCCCACAGTTCCCACTATATCCTGGAAGGGCAGGGCTGACCTGCAAACGCAGAGAGTGGTTTTCCAAGCTGATGCACACTTTTGCTCTTTTTAGTGCTAATGAGACAATTTGGGAAAGGGAAAATGGGAGAGATCATTCCCCTTACACCCTTATAATCCCATCCAAGGAAAGCGTGGCGGTAAATTTAAATCATGCAACAAATACAAATGACTCAGGATGGAGGTTTTTTTTTCCCTTGGTCCTCAAAATCAGAGGTTCTCAAGAAGCCTTGTTTCCCAAATTCAAATTCTTGAGTTCTCACAATGACTAATCCCAGACTCCAGTCCTGTGTCTTTCTGTTCCGTCCTCTATG
This sequence comes from Dasyprocta punctata, assembly GCA_004363535.1. Classification (NCBI taxonomy): domain Eukaryota; kingdom Metazoa; phylum Chordata; class Mammalia; order Rodentia; family Dasyproctidae; genus Dasyprocta; species Dasyprocta punctata. The sequence goes on from RJWM01006595.1 coordinate 2,776, forward strand.
CATCACTGACCAGTGACAAATATCTCAAAGGCACACATGCAAGCAAAAAATTGGCCAAAAATTATGAAAGCCTTGAATCTACCTCTAATTTCTGACATAAATCTACACAAAGTGTGTTTTTTTATACGTTTAAGTATACAGTAGTCTCAGGCAGGTGGTATACATGTATAAGCCCAAACCTCTGGGAGGCTGAGGCAGGGGGATCCCAAGTTCAAACCCAACATGAGTCACTTAGCAATTTAGCAAGATTTTGTCTCAAAATAAAAAGTATAAATGGTTGGACATGTAGCTCCATGTGAAGGCCCTGCGTTCAATCCCCAGTACTGCAAAAAATGTACAAAAATAAACAAACGGTCTGCTCTTATCTGTGGAGGACATATCCCAAAGGCCTACTGGATGGCTGAAACCAAAGATAGTACTGAACCCTGTCAACATTATGCTTTTTCCTCCAGGTACATCTACTGAAGTAAAGACAGACAGAAACAGGTAGAAAGGAGACAATAAAAATCAAATTGTAAAACTGTCCTTAAAAAGGAAAACAAAAACTCTGGCTTTAAGACATAAGAGTTACCCATGGTTAGGTTACCCATGTCTCTTTCCCTTCCAGGAAACTCAATCCAAAAAAAAAAAAACAACAACAACAACAAAAAAAAAAAAAACCAAAAACCTCTTAAAGGCCTTAAGGATATGAATAGGCCTGTATATTGCTTTCCTGCTTTCTGCCTGCAATTTGAGACCCCCTTCCTCCCACAGAGCTCCATTCACAAGGAAGCAGCACTAGTAAGTGGGCAGCGGCTCTCTAAACATCAGACACACACACACAAGCATGCTACATGCTGATACAGTCCGACAGGCAACCCGACAGACAGCAGGAAGGCACCTGCTAAATCACCCATCTTGAGGACACCCCAACACCACACACTGTACCTCCCTCCCACAGGCCTGCGTGCTTCTGAATGTGCACTTCTTATCTGCCTAATTCTATGCCTCTCACTGACTCATTCTACAATTCTTTCCTGTGACATACATCAACAAACCTATAACCTATCCTATAGATGGGGGACTTGAGATCCCCAACTCCTCTTTGGGGAGACCTCTTCGCACCCCGTCCAGTGACACTACACTAAGTTTAATATATAAATTAGGCACAGTAAGAGATTTACAATGATGGCTAATAACTAAACAACTCTGACAATATATGTTACTGTAATAAAAGTTATGTAAATGTGGTCTCACTTTCAGAATATTTCCTTATACTGAATTCAACATCCCCCTGCCTTTTTTGCAGTACTGAGGATTGAGCCCAGAGTCTTTGCACTGAACTACATCCCTGCCCCTTTTATTTATTTATTTTTTTTATTTTTGAGACAGGGTCTGACTAAGTCACAAGTTGTCCAAGTTGGACTCAAACTTACAATCCTCCTGCCTCAGCCTTCCAGAGTGCTGGGATCACAGGCACGCACCACCACATTCAACACTCACCTTTCCTATATGATGGGGGATGATACAACGCCTGCAGGAGGAGACGAGGACAGAGGCACTAGGAGGAGCATTAGGCTACTACGTAAAGATTATCTGAGCACAAGCACCATCAATCTGATAATCAAGAGAGCTATAGAGTGACTGAAAGGTGGGCAGTGTATACACTGGACAAAAGGGTGATCCACACCCCAGGTCACGACGACATAATGGGATGGTGCAAGAACACATACATTGTTTACTTCTTGAATTTAAGATTTAATACTTTAAAATCGTAATTAACTACACACAGCTGAAACCATGCAAAGCAAAACTACGGATAAGGGGAAACTACTACTAAACCTCAATTTTTTTTCAAGAATGTAACTTTCCTTTTTGTGAACACTCTTATTTTGTTTGAGACCTTTCCAAGTGTTAGTCATGGTTCTGCAGGAGGATTCCAAGTTCAAGCCCAGCCTGGGTCACTCAGCAACTTAACAAGATCTTGTCTCATCTCTGAGGGTTTCAATGTTGCTGGTACTTTGATCTCCAGGATCTCACTGAGGGGTTAGTTAGATTTACACCTGATGTGGCATTTGTACACTGAAATACATGTTGCTTAATTATAAGTTCTTCATTTTTTTTGTTTCCTATTTTTTTTTAATCAGTATCTTGGTAGGTGGTTTGTGTATCTGTGGATTCTGGTATCTAAGGGGTATTCTGGGGCGAATCTGAAAATATGAAGGGAGACAGGTCCTTTTTGCTTGTTTTTCTTCACTCAGGGTAACTATTTCACAGTTTATCCTTTCTGCAGTATCAACAATTCATTCTTGGAGGCCTCTATGAAGGAGTTCACGAATGGATCCCACTGTTGGCACCAAGATCTGTACACCTACTAAGGGCGACTTGGGCTGTCTCCAGTTTGGCAATCACAAACAAAGCACCTTACAAGTCTGTGCAAGTCCTTTAGAAGTGTGAGTCCCCAGTCCTCTTGGGTATGTGTCTAGCAAAGCAGTGGCTAGTGGTATGGCAACTATGTCTAACTTAAAAAAAAAAACCTGCCAAATTCTTTACAAAGCCACCAAACCACTTTATACTCGTGCCAGCTGGGCCCACAATCCAAACTGGCTTTAAGCCCTGGGCGGCTACTGGTTGAAGAGAACACAAAACCATTTAACAAACCAACAAGGCACTGGTTTGGTTTTTTCTTTGTTGTTTATTTTGGTTTCTCTGGTTTGGTTTGTTTTTGAGACAGAGTCTTGTTATATAATTCCAGCTGGCCTTAAATTCTGGTAATCCTCCTGCCTCTGCCTTCCAAGTGGTGAGATTGCAGGTGTGTACCACCACGCCCGGTCAGGCACTGGATTTTAAATCCCAAAGGTTGGAGCAGAATTGGTTGAGAGGAGCGGGACAGGAAGCCAAGGCAGAACTTTGCTTATAATCCCTCACCCTCCCCAAAATACCTGGGACTCCTTACAGCCCACAGCCAACCCAAGGTGCATACTTCTATGGTTAACTGGAGAGACGTGGGTGAGGGACCACGCCAAGTTCAGACCTAGCAGGACACACATCCTCTGACCCCCTCCACACCCACTGGGTTACAGGAGCCAGTTCTGGCTCACACTTCTGAAGAAAAAGCCAGCAACCCCTCATGAAAATGAGCACCCTTAAAGGCCATAGCACTAGCTGGGCCTGCCCCAGTCAGGGTGGCTTACAAGCCCCATGAGCCAGTTCTTGCCATGTCCTCCCTGGTGACAGAAGCCCAGGGCTGCACTGAGATGAATAAATGCAACTCATCCACCTAAATGCCAGGATTTCCCAGCACCAGGGCATGGCCGCTAGGTGACATGGAACTCTCTCACTTCTAAGGAAATCTTCTGAGTAGAAACAGGCTTGGAGTGAGGTGTGAAGGGACATCGCAGGTAGCCCATGAGACCCCTATCCATTCTCATCTCTACCATCCGCCCTGTCCAGGGCAGCCCAAGTGGTTGTTATAAAACAGAACTCGCATCACATCACTACCTTGTATCGAACCTGTCTCCTCACTACACCTGGAATCAAACCCTAACTCTTCAGCACAGCCTTGAGACCCCTGGGAACATTTCTCCCGTGTTCCTTCCTCCTGCTCTCCCCATACTACTCCACTCAAGCTGTGTGGTCACCCTGCTGCTCCATGGGCACCCCAGGCCCTTTGAACTGGTTATTCCCTGTAACAGGAAAGTCCTTCCCCCAGGGGACCACACAGTTCACCCCCTTCTCTGCTCAAATGTCATCTCAGAGAAGCCATTCCTGATCCTTGTTATCTAAAACAGCCGGGCCACCCTCATGACCTTGTTTTAATCTTGCCTTATGGGGTCTGAAGCTGCTCTTCAGCACATACTCAGCTCCTGCCTCTCATCTGGCCTGGAAATGGCACCCAACAAGGCGCCTGCCCCGAGCCTCAGGGCTGGACATAAAAGCAGCATTGAATCACGTCTGCTCAGTGAATCCATGAAGGCCCAGGCCAGAGGCAGAGCTTCTTGGTTCAAGTCCCGTCCTGTCTGCCAGAGGTCAGCTTCAACAACAACACTCAAAACAGCAGGAGCATTCACAATGCTGGATGCTCAGAGAGAGGCATAAAAGAATGAAATGGAGGGAGGGAGAACCCCGCACCGCAGGCACACACTCGCAAGGGTCACAGCACCAGAACCTCCTCTCTTCTGCCCAAACCGCCTTCGCCACATTCAGCTCCACTGGCGGATGAGGCCACTGCAGGATGGGCAAGGGAAGCAACATTCCCAACACCACAAAGCTTGCCAGGGGAGACGCTGCCAGCACACTGGCCAGAAGGTGACCGTGACTGGGTCATCCTAGAGAATATCTGGCCTGCCCTGGAGTGCAAGAAAACCCACACTTACCTCCTAGACTTGGCGCATTCCTTCTTCCAATTCTTCACCAACACAGGCACGACTTGTTCTGATGTGTCCTCCTTGTTCAGAGACCAGAGGTCACCGCCCTCCAAGGGCTGCCGGTAGCCTCGGATCATCAACCTGTGGCCAAGACAAGAGGGGGCAGGTGGTGCGTGCTGACCAGAGGGAAGGGGCCGGTGGGGCTCAGTGCACAGCCCTGTCAGTGCTGCTCTGCTCTCCATAACATGGCCCCCCTGCAACACGGCCGCTAGGTGACTGGGAAAACGCCAACATGAGGGGCATCAAGTTAATTCTCTCAGGCCATTCGGGAAAAACGGCTTCATGTTAGAGAGAAGCATATAGAATACTTAGGAGGGAAATACTAGAATGTCTCTAATGCATAGTTTCTTGTTTTGTTTTGTGTCAGGTTCTTACTGTTTTTTGCACTGATGAGGATGGAATCCAGGGCCCCATTCTTATGAGGCAAGTGCTCTACCACTGAGCCACAACCCCAATCTAATTAACTTCTTAAATTTTAAATTAGAAAAGGCTAACACGACAGAATATTAGCAGTCAGTAAATCCTGAGTGATGAATTTATTGAATTTTATTATACAGGCTGAATGGCCTTTATTTGAAATGTTTGGAACCACTAGTATTCCGATTTCATATTTGTTTCCAATTTTGAAATATCTGCATTAAATAAGGAGATACCATGGTGATAGAAATCAAGTCTGAACATGAAATTCATTTACATCTGATATATATTTTATCCACATAGCCTGGAGGTAATTACATACAATATTCTTATTGCGCTTGAGTTTTGACAGACGCATCACATGAGGTCAGCGGTAGGATTTGCACCTTGCGGTGTCAGAGCAGTGCTCAAAGAGTTTCAGATTACAGAGAATTTCAGATTTCAGACGTGGGATGCTCAACCTGTACTAATCTATCTACATGGCTTGAACACATTCAGAATAAAAAGTAAACCCAATGTTTTTACTTGTTTTGAAATAATCTTAAAGTTACAGGAAAAGCACATAAATTATCAAAAGAATTCATTTAAGTTTACCATATTTGTGATATCCTTCTATCTCCATCTGTATAAACACAATTTTTTTCTAGACCATTTGACAACAGGCAGAAGACTCTACACAACTTTGTGCCTAACTATTAGAATGCATTGAAAACAAGGTCACACCCTGATGTAACCAAGATACAATTTTTAAGAAGAATGTTATCAGTATGGAGACTATAATGTTCAGTCCATATTTAAACTATAGACTACACTAACTCTTCCAGGGATGTTCTCGTTTTCTTTTTTCATGTTTTTGAAATAGGGTCTCACTTTGTAGTTTAGGCTGGTCTTGAACACCCTATGTAGCCCAGGCCAGCCTCCCAAGTGCTGACATTACAGACATGGGCTACCATGCCCAGCTTTCAGGGATTAAAATTTTAATTTACTTAATAAAATAATTTGAAACATTATTTAAAATATTTAAGGAATACATTTATAGAAAGTTCCTAATGAGCTAAGGATAATGCTGGGAAAACCAGATTCAAACAACCCCCAGAAAGGTGCTGACACTGGGCAAGAAAAGACATGCTAAAACAAAGGAGGACCAGAAAGAAGCCTATCCAGACACTAACGGGGGTTGCCTCTAGGTGTTATCTTGCTATTGATCGATGCCTATTTTTCTGACCCATATTTGCTATGATGTGTATGTATGATTTTTGTAATGCAAGGAGTACACAGTGTCAATAATAATACAGTCAGCTTTCTGAATATGCAGCTCCTACATCCATGGTTTCAACAAACCAGGAAAATATTCATAAAAATGTGTATTGAACACGTGCAATTGTTTCTCTTCTCAGCATTCCTAAGCAATACAGTATGAAAACTGTGTAATATTTACATTAGGTAAGCAATCTAGACATGATTTAAAGTGTACAGGAAGATGCACACAGGGTATAAGAAAACACTTCTCTGTTTTATACAAGGCACTTGTGCATTAGAGGACTGCAGTATCTGTGGGGGTTCCGAAGCACCCTCCTCTGGATATCAAAAGATGATTATAATTTTACTTAGTGTAAAAAAACACCCAAATCCACAGGTGAGCCTGGAGCTGGGCAGTGCCCAGGACGACCCTTTCACAGTGGAGAGCTGCTCGTGTCTGTGTGCACATCACACTGAAGTTAAGAATGCGGGGCAGAAAGTTGGGTTCTCTGAGGCCGCACGGCCAGTGCAGGGGGACTCAGGGCAGAACTCTGTAGGTGAGTGGAGAAGAGCTCGGGATCCTCGCTACACGTACTTATTCATTCATTCGTTCCCCACCACCTGCCCAGGGACTGGGGACCCAGCCTTACCCTGTGATCCACCAGAAGGTGATCCTGGAAAGGAAGGAGGCGCCGGATTCCGGGCAAGGATTCTAGCAGAGAAAAGGACAGGGTAGGGAGGAGATGGGAAACAAACAGTTAAGGTTTTCATTTATGCCAGAGGTAAGGCAAGAGCAGTCCAATGCCTTCCCAAGGACCCTCAGCCAGTCCTGTGCTGCACTGCAGCCCACATCAACCCTTCTCCCGAGCCTCAGAGGAATGAAGCCTGTGAGTGCTCCTCTAGTTTCACACACACAAAATTCCTGCGTCCACTACGTACAAGTACAAAGAATATGCTATGGACCCAGCCTGTCACAGATTCCCACAGCAACCGCACCAGTTATGACCACTGTTCCATGTCACTTGTTCATTCAACAAGTATTTGCTGAGCAACTACTATGTGTCTTCCGCTCTACAGACCTGCCTTCTCCTGTAACCCTACAAGAATCCTAAGGGCTGGTGTTACTGTTGTCCGTACTGTATTCCATTCATTCACTGAGCAAACATTTACTGAGCAGCTACTATGTGCCAGGCATTACACAAAACACTATGGTCATGCCAGGCATGGTGGCACACACCTGTAAACCCAGCACTCAGAGGCCGAGGGAGGAGGATTACTGAGAGGTCAATGCCAGCCTGGGCTACGTAAGCAAGTTCAAGGCCAACCTGAATTACACAGCAAGACTGTGTCTCAAACAAACAAACAAAACAAACCACAACGGTCTTCCATTATTCTGTATCTCGAGAACTCTATGAACATGGTATTACTATTATCTCCACCTCATTCATTTATTCATCCAATAAATCTTTCCTGAACACCTACAAGTGCCAGGCACCATGCACACAAATCTGAGCAGATATGATCTCTGCCTTCATAAAGCATGTGGCAACAGTTACTGATAACAACACCTGCTAACCCGCTCTACTAGTTGACTTAGTGCTAAGGGCTTTATTAAATTATCTCATTTAATCTCCATGACCACCTTAGAAGGCAGGTCTAAGTATCACCCTCATTTTGCAGTTAAAGACACAGAGAAACAAAAGTGAAACGACCTCCCAAGGTCTCACAGCTAAGTGGCAGAGGCAGGATGTGTGCCCCAGATTGTCAGGTTTCAGAGAGAAGAGACAGTGTAGTCAAATGATCAAATAAACAACACGCAAACAAAATCATGACTGTGTTAGATGCCCCAGAGTTGTGAGTCAGTATCACCAAAACCACCTCAGGTGCTAAAGGCCCTGTGGTGGAGGGAAGCATACAGACTCTAGTTCCCAGGCAGCAGACTGAACAATCTACAATGCAGACTGTGCAGTCTACACCAGAGACCACATCAGGAATGCTGATCTTCATCTGAAGGGCAATGGGGAGTCACTGACGGGTTCCAAACCAGCTTTCAAACAACCTCTTTACTAATGGCACAGAGATGAGCCCCAGCTCAACAACATGCAGACAGGGGGCAAGGGACAAAGCCAGGGTGGGCACCACACAGCTCCTGCACTAGCGGTTTGCTGAGATGCTAGCTCCAACAGCACACTCAACACTACTGCGTCCCTCTCAAGTGGGTTCCACCTGGGCTGTAGTGCCCTTTGAAGGCACTACATTGGGCTTCGATCCCATAGGGCTTCCAAGCAAGCTGCTTTGGGATGGAGTCAGGCATGGAAACTTTGTTTCTGTTTCAAACTTCTAAATTCTTCTTGGCAGAGTCCCTGGGAGGAAATACACAAGTTACCCCTGGAATACCATCTTATACCCAAAGATGAGAAGGATTGTTAAAAAGACCCGGATGCAACCAAAGGTGGCTCCTGCTGACCAAAGAGGATCAATATTAAGGACAATGCACAAAATATACCACATGTTTAAATATGTAAATTCATAATCAATACTGGAAAAACACACAAACATCTTGGTGTCACTGATGAAAAGATGTTTAGAAAACCTAACCATTTGAAAAGATGCTTAGGAAACCGAGCCATTGTTTTGGAAACAGAAAAAAGGAAAAGAAACAAACATTTCCCCACCCCTCCAACTTTCTCTAAATAAATCACACCCCACAGGGTGAATAAGGAGAAGAGGGAGAGTATCTTTTCATAGAAAAAAAATCCAGCTCACAAACCAAAAAAGGAATAAAATAACATTATCTAATGATATAATAAACCATTCTGCGACCACAATGGCTTACTGGAACATCTGATGCTATTAAACAATAATGGTATTACCATTACGTTTTTTCTTTTTCCTTTTGTGACACCGGGGATTAAACTCACAACCTCGAGCCTGCTAGACAGGTGCTTAAGACACTGAGCCAAACTCCCAGCCCTAGATTTTTGGGGCAGGGTGGCACTATATAGCTCAGGCCGGCCTTGCACTCGCGTTGTAGCCCAAGCTGGCCTCGAACTCACAATGCTCCTCCTATCTCAGCCTCCCAAGTGCTGGGATTAAAGGTGTGTGCCACCACACCCAGCTACCATTAAATTTTTCAAACCTTCATTTTTCAGATATTATCACTGGAGAAAGTTGGGTCAAGGGTACATGAAAACTCTATATTTTTGCAACTTTTTGTGATCCAAACTATCTCAAAATTAAAAGATCAAAAGTAAAGCAAAATAATACATACACTCCAATAATATATACTGAAATGTTTATGCAGGTGATATGGGGCAAAGTCCATGGCAGCTCATTATACCAGTCTATCGAGTTTGTGTTCATCATAAAAGTTAAATGCAAAGCCCCCGCAGCAATCCAAACACACAGCCTGTCTATGAAGGTGGGGAGGTTCCCAGCCCCAAGTGCCCAGGATAATCACCTGTGGATTCTGTGAACACAGATGCCCAGGGCCCCACTGTGGACTGACTAAATCAAGACGTCTCAGGTCGGGCCCTGGCATGACCGTATTTTTAGTACATTAAATTAATGCTGCTGGTCCAGGGACCAATGTTCCCGCCTAACCAAAAGCAAAGTAAACTCAGACTGCAGAGCCAGTAAGTTCAAATCCTAGCTGTGGTATTTTTTAGCTGAAATGACCTTGGGTCAAGTCCCTTTGCCTCCAAGCCTTGGTTTTCATACCTGGAAAATGGGAGTATGAGTCCTACAGTTTAGCTTACCTCATAGACGGCCAGGAGGCCAAGTAAGGCTGTGTGGTAAGGTGGATTCTTCCAAACAAAGGTCGCAACATCATTTGAGGAGTAGGTGGAGATAATGGCGTTTTAGGTCAAGCAGAAAATAATTTACTACAGCCTGGTTACTCTTCCAGAAGACTGAGCACCTTCCTACTCACGGGCCTACCCCCTGCACAGTCAGTGGGTGGTGAGTTACCAGGGAATCACAAATCCACTGGGACCACAGCCCAAGCCCTGCCCACTGTGAGAAGCTTCAGTGCCTTCTACCAGGGAAGAGAAGAGAGGCTGGGGCACAGCTGGCAATGATGCATTTATTTCTTAGGCAAATATTCAGGGAGGACCTGCTCATATGCCACGATGAGGGTTAAGTGCTGAGCACAAGGCTGTGAACCAGATGATAAGGTCCCTGCCCCACCCCCAGGGACACATGGACGCAAATAAATACGGAATTATATAAAAGGTGGGAACGGCCAGAAGGGAAAAAGAAGGTAACAAAGGGAGAAGGGGGCAGGGGTGGCTCCCATATAAAGCAGCTGACTGTCACAGTGGCTGTGTCTCAGCTCTGTCATTCAGTAGCTGCAGGACCTTACACAAGTTGTTCAGTGGGAAATATTAAAGTACTTAGTGACTAAGTACTTAGAATAGTACCTAGTTCAGTACAAGCCCAAGAAATGGTATAACAGTAAAAACAGTAACAATGGCTTCCATGGACATCAAAACGGCAGGCTGTATCTTAAATATATGCAATTTTTATCTGTCCACATGTCAATAAAGCTGAAAGAAAAGAAAGCAAACAGCTTTCATTTCTTGCAGACTGATGAGACAACGAACCCTGTACCAGATGCTTTCCGCATGGGGGCGGGGGAGGAACAAACAGTGGTCCATCAGCTGGCTGTTTGTAAATAAAGTTTTATTGAACCACAGCCAAATCCATTCATTTACAGATCATGGCTTCTCTTAAACTACAAAGCCCTCAATGACAGTCTTTGCCTCCAAATCCAGTCTCCCTTCCAACAAGGAAGACAGGTAGCTAGTAGGATGATGAAATGCAGCCTGCCCCTACACTTGGGGGTCCTACGGGCACTAGCCCCACCCATGGTAGTCAAATTGAGCCCCAGTCATTGGGAGAAGACGCAGGTCACATTAGCAATGGAACACTTCACAGTCTCTAATTTGTACTCACAAAGAACTATATCTCATCTCCCAGGCCTCCTCCCTCCTCTGGGTCCAAACAGATTTTTCAGTTTATCCGAAGTTATAAAAATGGGGACCAGCCCAGGGCTGCCTTCACCAGCACTGAAGGAAATTCATATATGCACGAGCAGGTCTCCAGTGCCTCTGTGGGACACAGAAAGCCTGATCTGATAACAAAGACCTGTTATGAAGTAGCTGAAGACCAACAGTAAATAGGAGGGTAAAAACCAGGCTGATGAATAAGGATTCTGACATCATCCCACTCCATGGAATCTATGGTCCACTTCCTGGAGGAATTCATTAAGTGCAAAAGACACAGCGGGTAGCTGGAGGTTTCCCCGCCACAGAGACTGAAATAAGCACTTCTGCCCCAGATGAGATGAGGCAGGCTTATTAACTGGTACCTTGGTTCAATTAGAAATGAAAACAAACGCCAAGTGTCATGGCACACGCCTACAGTCCTAGCACTATAGGAGGCTGGGGCAAGAGGATTACAAGTTTGAGCCCAGCCCAGGCAACTTAGCAAGATTCAGTATCAAAATAAAAAATAAGTTTATAAAAGGCTGGAGACAGCCAGGTGTGGTGGATACCCCTGTAACCCCAACACCTGACAGGTTGAGGCAGGATGATCGATGTGAGTTCAAGGCCAGCCTAGATTACACAGCAAGAGCCTGTCTCAAAAAACTAAAAATGGATTGATTGAGAGGGAGGGGACTGGAGTTGTAGCTCAGTGCAGAGGTCCTGGGGTTAAACCCCAGCAAAAGAAGGGGAGGGAGAGGAGAAGGGGTGGAGAAGAGGGGAAAAAAGAAAAGAAACGAAAACAACCCCTGGCTGAAGGCAGAGGAAAGGCATATCTATTTATGTACCTTTAAGAAACTCACTTTTTAGCAGCTACGTAAGCATCTGTGTTTGGCACCCGGTGATACGGCCAGATGCTGTATGGATGAAATGAATTTGGTCAAAGAGCCCCCGACGCCAATTCTCTGAGCATTGATCATGAACGACCATGCACAGATCCTATAGGGGTCCTACGGGAATCTGCTCTGGGTCTTTCAGCCTTTGGTTTGTCAGAGATTCTCTGGGTCCCCATGCACCTCTATGGTTTTGGTTCTGCATTTAGTTCTATCTGGTTTTCTGCAGGATACTGCCACAATGCATTGCCTACACTGACAGAGCTTAGAGCTATGGTTCTCAAATGTGGCTCCACCACCATCGGTGCCTGGGAACTGGTTAGAAATGCAAATGTTCCAGCCCTACCCAAACTGACAATACCGTGAACTGTGGGGCCCAAAGTACATTTAACACAAGATGTGACACATGCCCTAGAGTGAGAACCCAGTGGGATGGCGCCTGACACTTCACCGCTCTGACCCTCAGTGTCCTCATCTGATCATCCCGCCTCACTGGGTTACAATGAGGATTAAATAAATTAACAAATTAATTAGTGCACCAAGCCATCAGCTGAAACAACCTCAATATGCCACAAGAGATAACAACGTAAACACTGGTGGTTTGTTTGCCCTGCTGCTCACCACCTGTGCAAACTGCCTCCCTGCCCAGGCCTCTATTTTCTCTAACGTAGCACACACCTGACTCCTCCACGCCCTTTCCCATGAACTTGTCCATTTTCTTCTCCTGGTTTTTGGCCCTGTTGTGCACACAGACTCCATGACCTGGCTGTCTCTCTGGGTGTGTGGTCTGTTCATCTCTAATGCAGCTCAGCCCTGGCTTTGTAAGCGCCACCAACATCCCCATGTTTAATACAACCCCCTCTTTCAGCTTGAGGGATCCTCCAAAAACATGCCCAAACCGAGGGTGGCACTCCACAGCTACAAAATCTTTCATAGGCTCCCACCATGGTCAAGTTAAAATTCCAAGTCCTCTCATGGCCCATGATACTATCCTTCATCCCTCACCCTTGGCTTCCTGTAATTTTCACTTAACTCCTGACCCCTCCAAGAAACTGAGCAGAACTCTATGAATCCCCCAAACATGCATAAGCTCTATCACAATGCTAGACCCCTGCACATGCTGCTTCCTGTACCAGGGACACAGCTCTGGCCCATCCTACCACCTCTTCCCTTCCTCGAACAGCAGAGGCCTCTCATTCCTTTGGCTCAGGCAGTAACTCCCTCCCTGCTATGAGGCTGGTTGTGGATTTCCCAAGCTGAGTTGGTGACCACTCTGTAGGCCGCCAATGGCCCCTGGCACTCCCTCCTCAGAGCCCCACTGTTAGTCCTGCAGACACGGCCCCTCCCCGACTTTCTATCTCCCCTGGAGGCAAGGACCACGGTTTGCTCACCCCTAGTCTAGCTCACTCACCCTGGCACCACACTGACTTACTTCATGAGTGAAAGAATGGGAAAGAAAAAGAAGTTTAATCTACAGTGCAAGATCATGCCTCAAGGAGGTGGTATAAGGGAACTTTCCGGGTCCCAGGAAAGCTCTGTACCTTGACAGTAATTTATTTACTTATCAAAATCCATCAAATAGTAACTTAAGATTGAGAATTTCATAGTGTGTTTTTCTCTAATGAAAAACGAACTGCAAACAAAACACTGAACTTCAGCTACAATCTGCATGCAGAAGTGTCTCGGGGAAGGATACAAACATATTTCAAAGAATTTCCATGTAGAAAAAGATTAGCAGGCTGGCTGAATAAAGAGATGCGTGATAAAGCAAGTTCAGCAAAACGTTAACCATAGCTCCCTGGATATATGGTTGCTTATTGCATTAATTCTTTGAACTTTTCTTCTAGTTTGAAAATGTTCACCATAAAATGTCGGCAGAAAAAAAAGATTCCAAATTGCTTGGGCAGTAACAACAATACCTAAATACCTCCCATTCCCAATGAGCTGAGCCGCTGTTAGGCAACGATCTAAACCAGTGGTTTTCAACAGGGAGCCACCCGGGGAATCTTGTTAAAAATGAGATTCTGATTCAGTGGATCTGCCTGGGGACCAAGACTGGGTGCTAACGAGCTCCCAGAGAACACCGCTCATGCCACTGGTCCATAAACCCCATAGGGAGTACTGAGGATCTACTTAATGACCTCATTTGGCCTTAATTCCTTAGCCTTCCGGACCTGCCTCCACCACCCTGAAGTCACAGCCTCAGTGCCAACAAGAAAAAAAGACAGGAGCTGGGGGACAGGAGTCCCAGGAAAGCTCTGGGAAGCTCAGTCAGCTCATCCTGTCTCCCAGAAGCCCTGCTGGCCCAAACCAGAGGACAGATGGGAAGATCCCCATCAAGAAGCCGTACAGGGGCAGGAATAGACATTTGAGTTATGGAGTGGGCACAGGGCCAGCTGGGAAGGATAGTCACTCGGTGACTCAGCACCAGGCAGCCTGGAGCCAGCCCCGCCAGTCCCCACCCTGGCCCTGTTTGACCTCATTCTAAGGGAAGGTGACATGTGACCGCCACTGCTGCCCTGAAGATGGAAGAGCAGCAGGGCCTGGACAACCCCAGTTTTCTGGGCTCCACTGTGACTCTGCCCTTGGGGAGCGATGAAGGGACAAGCCAAGAGGGCACATTACAAGCTGTCCTCCTCTCAAAAGATCAAAGGCCTCAGATTTGGGGAGGGGCATGGCCAATATCAGATCAACCATAACCAATTTTCAGAAAGGAAAAGTGACCTGGGAGTGGTGGCACACGCCTGTAACCCCAGCACTCGGGAGGCTGAGACAGGAGGACTACCGATAGTTCAACATCAGCCTGGGCTACATAATGAGTTCAAGGCCAGCCTGAACTATTTAGCAAGATCCTGTCTCAAAAACAAACCAATAAAAATAAAAATAAAAAAATAAAAGGAAAAATGACTTGCCCCAAGTCACAAATCCAGTTCATTCTCACATTATCAGATTCTACCCACCCCTGTCTACAACTGGCAGTCTGTTAGCTGACCTCAGGCTTCCCAGGGGCCAGGGCAGGAGGCATCTTCCAAAAACAGCCAGGACGTTCAGCAGTTTATCTTTTCCCTGTGTGCCCTGCCTGCCATGAGACATGGTTACTCTTCCATCTAGAGGTGAGGTCTCTGTCCCCTCCTCTTGCACCTGTGCAGTTCTCCGTAATAGCCTGACCAACTGAGAATGGCAGAAGTGACACTATATGACTCTGGGAACAGGTCATAAAAAGTGAGAGACTTTCTACCTGGAACACCAGTTCCAGTGTGGTGGCATACTCCTGTATTCACAGCACTTTGGGAGGCTGAGGCAGGAAGATTGAGAGTTTGAGCCCAGCTTGGGCAATTTAGCAAGAATCTCAAAATAGAACATTTAAAAAGGGCTGGGAATGCAGCACATTGTGATAGTCCTGGGTTCAATCTCCAGTACCACCCCCCCCCACACACACACACACACAATGACAGCTTCCACTTGGAACACTCACTCTTGGAGACTGGCTGCCACACCATGCAGAAGCCCAGGAAATACAGAGAGACTACTCGTAGGTGTCGGTAGGAGGTGAAACTCCCACCAGTGCCCAGACTTTAGCCCCAGACACCAGAGGAAGCATCTGATTGTGACTGCAGGAGGGAACGACAGCACTGGATATAGTCAAGATGCAGGACCATGAAAATACCACTATCAATTTCTGTTTAATTTGGAGTAAGCCAGGATTATACAACTGTCCCTTAGAATCCATCCATTCTAGGACCCCTGTTAGACACCAAAGTGCAACATGTTCAAGTCCTTTAATAAAGGGCTACAGTATTTGTATGTAACCTACCAAGTCTTTCCTACACTTTCATAAACTTAATCATGACTTATGATATCTAATAAATGTAACTGTTGGCCAAATAGTTGTTTACTGTTTAGGGAAGAATGACAAGAAAAAGTCTGTACATGTTCAGTACAAATTTTTGCCCTAAATATTTTCAACCTGTAGTTGGTTGAATCCATGAACAGAGAATCCTCAAAAACAGAGGGCCAAATGTGTTGAGTCATAGACTCAGATCCCCTCAGAATAGGCCACTCCAAAATATGCCACTTTAGCACAAAAATGGTTTTGAGTGGAAGGCAATTAAGCAGCAACAATGCAGCAAGTTCCTTGTCCTTCCCCTCCCTGCCTAAAAGCAGCACATACAGTCAGTTTCCTGCAAGTTTTTCTGTCTCCTCTTCCACATCAGGAGAACGGCATTATCATGGCAGCCTTGAGATGAATCCACCCAAACCACTCTTATTAAAATAATCCTTATCTTGCAGTAGTTTCCCCCCAAATATTTACTTTCTCACAATTGCCACCCCAGAAAGCCCATGCCCGTTTTCCTTGGTCTTGTCATTTCTCTGAAGATTTACCATTCTTTGTTAAAACAGTATACAACAGTGGTGACAAACCTACGGCACACATGCCACAGCTGTTTGTTATCAGTGAATGCTCTTAACGGTTTGCCGTGACTGGTACATAAGCTCTCAGGCCTAGTCACTTCCGGAAGTTTTCATTTTCTGTGAGGCTCACCCCCATGTGTGTATATAATAAACATTTCCTCCCATTTATCTTTTTTAGGTTTGATTCATAGGCCCCAGACCTTGAACTTAAGAGAACAGAGGAACAGTGTTCCCTCTCCAAAATTCAAACCATGTCTGTTTTACACACTGCTGTGTCCTTAGCACCCAGCACGCTATACAACAAAAGCTGAGCAAATGTCTTTTGAAGGGATGAATGAACCAGGGTGGAACTAGCTCCCAAGTCAGCACCACTCCAAACTGGGCCTCTTCCATCACACCACACTACCTGCACCATCAGATTCAGAGTATAAATTGGGATCCACCAGCTCAATCTCTGAACCACAAATCTTTTATACCTTAATACACACACACACACACACACACACACACACACACACACACCCCAGTTCAGACTAGGGATGCAGCCCAGTGGTACTAAGCTTGCCAGACTACTGTGAGATTTGAACCAATGTTTCTTAATTTCTTTGTGCACAAGAACGCCCTGAGGACACTATACAAGCACAGGTTCCAGTCTGGAGAAAAGGCTGAGAGGTTCTGGATGTCTAATACACTCCAGCTATGATCAGTGCTACTGGTCACGGTCCCTACAGAGCAGCAGGGCTCTGAATGAAACAGAAAGCTCTTAATGTACATGTTACGTGCTTAATTCTCTGCTGCCTGATAATATGAGAAGGGAGACAGAGAAGAAGCTTTGTTTGACATCCTGGGAGGTCCCAAGCAGATTTTGCACTTAAGTAAGACATCTATACCAAGCACTTCCTCACCACACAGTAGCAATACATCACCCTAAGGGCCCCATGTGCACAGAGGCTTTGTCCTGAACCCTGAGATCCTAGGGAGGGTTCTGCCTTATAAAGCTTACAGTTCAACACAGAGCTGCTTAATTAGCCAAGACCCTGTCCTCAAGTAGGGGCAGGATTCTGCAGCACATCCAAGCCTGAGTTTGAATTCCCACTCTACCACTGACGTTGGGCAAGGCATTTTGTTCCCTGCGACTCAGTTTCTCTGCCTGTAAAATGGAAAAAGCACTATCAAGATCACGGTGGCTGGTGTGAGGTTTAAATGAGACACAGACACGAAGGGCTAAGTACAGTGCCTGGTACACAGCAGGGACAAGTAAACACTCCTTGTCCTCACCTGTCATAGGAAAAACAGACCCTGAAAAAGGAAAGCAGACAAAAGCGGAAGGCAAAAGCCATCAGAGCTCAAGGCAAGTGCTAGATCAGTAAACACCGCAGGCTTTGTAGGAGATACAGTCTGCAGCAACCATTCAGCTCTGCCCCTGTGGTGCCAGGCGGTCACAGGCAACATGTAATGAACAAGCATGGCTGTGATCCAGTATAAGTGTGTATACACGGAGTCAAGAGGTGAGAGTTGGCCTCTGGGACATTCCCTAGGGTAAGCTCAAATCACAGAGAGACAAATGGCAACCTGCTGGATTTTTCAGCTGAAACTCAAAGGAGATGGGTTGGCTAGAGGGACCAAGGAAGGCTTCCTTAGCCCTTGCACAGGGGCAGAAGTGGACCAGTCTGCACACACTCATGCCTGCCGTGTGTGCTGCTGGATCCCACCGTGTGAGAGGCAAACTAGTGCTTCCCGGCCCCTGCGAAGACTGGGAGTGACAGGGGGGAGAGCACGGAAGTGAGACAGACGTGGAGACAACAATGACCAGGAGAAATTGAGGGACTCAGCCTCCATGGCCCAGCCTCCAGGGAACACAGAAAATAAGAAGAGAAGATCAAGTTGGCCTAATAAACACACTCCCAGGATAGAAGTAGTAGGGAACTGAGGGAGGAGGGCAATCTAAGGGATTGAACCCTGGGCCTTTACACTGAGATACATTCCTAGCCCATTTTTGATTTTTTATTTTGAGATAGGTTTTCACTAAGTCACTAAGCTGCCCATGCTAGGCTCAAACTTGTGATCCTCCTTCCTTGGCCTCCCAGAGTGAAGGAACTATAGGCTTGTGCTACCAGACCTGGCTGCAGAATGGATTTTAATGTAGATTCCCCCAAGGAGAGAAGATAGCCCCTCCCTCTTAAAGCTT
This sequence comes from Dasyprocta punctata, assembly GCA_004363535.1. Classification (NCBI taxonomy): domain Eukaryota; kingdom Metazoa; phylum Chordata; class Mammalia; order Rodentia; family Dasyproctidae; genus Dasyprocta; species Dasyprocta punctata. The sequence continues at coordinate 21,317 of RJWM01006595.1, forward strand.
CCAGGAAATGTGAAGGATCAGGGTAATCCCCACCCGGGGGTCTGTCAGTGCCACTTAGACTTGGTTTACTCCCAAAGCAATCTAGGGGCTGTAACCAATGAGGAGGGCTTGACTTGCCTGATGTGAACCCTGCTCTACAGAAAAACCCAACACAAAGGAGGTGGTTCCATACAATGAACACTTGGAAACCTCCCACCCACAAACAGATGAACAATACACCCAGTATTGTTCTACGCCAGTTCAACAAAGGACCCCAGACACAGTCCCCGCACTTTTGAACTTTATACATATGCCCAGACACAGATCCGCACATGTACTCACGAGCAACTGTGGATATGAACACAGAAACATATACATGTGTGAACAGACATACATGCAAATGCACAAACACGCACATGTAAACACACAGAAACACAGGATCACACACAGATACGGGAATTCATAAACATACACACTTGGCTAAGACTCCAGTTTGTTCCTCCCTGAGCAGAAACATTTAGGAACTGGACCACCTAGAACAAATGGGGGCACAGGTTTCTATAATCTCTCAGCTGTGTCAACCTCCTCCTCCATGCCGATGGCCCCCAAGTCTCTCGTCACAGTGCAAGCCTCAGCCCTTTGCTGAGGTCCAGGCTGAACCCAACAGAATTCGCAGCAGCTGAAAACTGCTCCCACTGCAATCTGCCCATTCACAGATGACTGACCAGCAACAAACATCCATGGTACCCCAAAGGCTTCCCACCTCATTCCAGAAACATCTGAAGAGTTCAGGGGGCCTTCAGCAGCCAGGTCGCCTCTTGGGTCTCTCCTGCCTCCTGCTGCTGCAGTCGCACTGGGTGTGCCACAATTCCCTGCACACTCCCAGACAGCTCCACCCAAGGGCCCTTGCACTCGCTGCAGCTCTGCTTCTCTGCCTGGACCACTTGTCCTCTAGGCGTCTGCCTGGCCTGCCTCTCCCTCCAGAGATTTAAGTCTACACATGCATTCTTGGGGAGGCCTTGCCTAACAGCTCTGATCAAGCACTGTGCAAGCCCCCAGCTAGCATCCTCCATAGCCTCCCCTGCTTTCTTCTCAGTGTTTACCACTGTCTGACTTACACTGGGGTCCTGAGTTAACATTTGCTCCTTACCCCTGAAAACATAGGTGACATAACTCATCTCTCAGCATTTGAGGTGCTCAGAATCAGCACCCAGCAACAGTTGGCTGGTGTTGCATATTTCTCTCTTGAATGCATGCACACACGTTTGTGGTTACACTTACGGGGTCATTGATGGTTTCAGAGAAGAGAGGCAAGCGGTCGGAGAAACAGGCCAACACAAGTTGAATCAGCACAAGGAAAAAGTACAAGTAGAAAGTGATATCGCGAAACAGGTTGTCTTTGGTGGCCTGAATGGGAGAGAAAGGAGAAGAAAAGATCATTTTCCAGAAGCAGCTGCCATGCAGATGTGTTTGTCTCTTCTAAAACTCACGATGAAGCTGAATCCCCAAAGTCATATGGAAATGGTATCTGGAGGGAGGATCCTCATTAACAGCCTCATAAAAGAAACAGAAGTCACGCACGGTGGCACACACCTGCAATTCCAGCACTTTGGAAGACTCAGTCAGAGGGACCTCAAATTTGAGCCCAGCCTGGGCAACTTAATGAAATTCTGTGTCAAAATTAAAAAATTTTACAATGGCTGGAAGTAGAGTTCAGTGTGAAGGCCTTGGGTTCAATCCTCAGTAACATTAAAAAAAGAAAAAAGAGGATAAGAATTAGTGTGTTCGCTGTCTCGCCAGATGATGTCCTAAGCTGCCCTGGGCTCTGCACAGAGCTCTCATCAGCAAGGCTTTGCCAGATGGAGCCCCTTGAACATGGAATTCCCAGCTTCCAAACCATGAACTTTATAAATTATCTGGTCTGTAGTATTCAATGATGGCAACAGGAAACTGACAAAGACAAGCCAGGAGAGCAGGCTGCAGCTGGCCCTCTTCCTCTGCAGCAGGTCTAGTCACAGGCTTCTAGCCACCTACTCTGTGACAGGACAGAAAGACAGCGCTGTGCCCAGTAGCCACATTGCTCACTACTGCCTGTGGAGGGGTCCTACACGTGGAGGGAAACTGGCTATATCCAAGGCCTGGCTCTGGTCATACAGGCTGTGGGACCTTGTTCACTTACTTATCCTCTCTGAGCCTTGGTTTTCCCATCTACAAACAACTAAGGGAGAGTTTGCCCCACAGGGAATATACTTCCCAGTGCCTAGGGACACTGAGTGGAGGGATGCTTCTAGTACCCAAGGGGTAAAGGCCAGGGATGCTTTCAAACATCCCACGAGGCCCAGGACAGCAACCCATAACAAAGTCATCTCCAGTCCAAAATGTAACTAGTGCTGATGCTGAGAAGCCCTGGCAGTCATTGTGAGAAGTCACAAGAATAATCACAAAAAACTCAGTCCCAAGCAGCGATAAGAAAGTAGAAAGTCAATTGATGTCAGCTGCTATCAATGCCAAAGAGAAACATTTCTGTACACGCTGGGGTGCTCCGTAATGTTCCTTCCTTTGCCTCATGCCAGTCCCTGACTAGCTCCAAGATAGCTGGGAACAGCAGGTTAGTGCATACTCCTAACCAAAAAGTGCATACTCCTCAAAATTCCCAGAGCAGGACACAGCAGCCAATGTAAACAACTTCCCCAGCCAGACGAGCGGCCGATGGCACAGAGGTAACATGGGGACATATCCAGGGCCCCTGGGAAAACAGCCACTGCAAATATCACTCCCAGTTTAATAGCATCACAGACTGAAGACACGTGGAGCTGACTTCCTTGGCAGTACCGTGGACAGAGGCTCACAGTATGACACTATATTTGCCCCTGGCTCTTGCTCTTGAGGGATCTACAAGTGCCCTTCAGAGCTACAAAATCAAGTGGAGATGAGGAAAAAAAAAAAAAAAGGTTCCAGAACAAAGGCTGCAGCGGACTTGGTGAGGATTTGATGGAGCAGGGATGGCCCCGGGGAAGATGTGGTACCCATCCTACGGTTTCCATGGCAACACTCAACTTCTACACACACACAAGAAACAAGCCATCTCTTCCATGGGGCACTGAAGGAAGATGCCAGAGGAGGCCACCACTTACCTCTTTTAAGGCAGTCATGATTCTGGATCTGAAGATGGCAAGGGCACACAGCAGGGCGATAAGCCAGAACGTGAGCATGATCCCCGAGGACTGAACACCCTTCCTTCTCTCAAGCTGAATCAAAAAGGTGGCGAGCAGCTATAAAAGAAAAGCACACAACGGGAGAAAAGAGAGAGGGTGAACCCTGAAGCCCCCACGGTCCCAGGACACGGCAGATGCCAGCCAGCGGGGTAAGGACTCAACCATCAGGAGCACAAGAGCTGCCACACAGGTGCCACAGAGAAAGTCACAGAATCTCTCAGAGCCCCCAGTACCTCGGCTGCAAAATGGAGACAGACACGCTGCCTGGTTGTGGGGATTTAATAAGATAACAGACACCTGAGAGAAAGCTCAGGTTAGAACCGAGATCAGCAGACTTTTTCTTACAGGACCACATAAAACAGATTTAGGCTTCATGGAATGCAGTCTCCTTCACAGCTATTCAGCTCTGTTGCTGTACCACGAAAATAGCTGCAGATGACATGCAAATACATGGATCTGATTGCCTATGTCGATAAAACTTTATTTACAAAACAAGCCGCTGGCCAGGTCTGGGCCATCATCAAACTCTTGATTTAGAGCCTTAAAGACCTAGGTTCAAGTCACAGCCCCTGCAGGTACTGGTTATATCCACTGGGCACCCGCCAAACTGGTCCTGTTCAAGGTACTTCAGATGCTCTGCCACGAATAACCTCACCTGACAGACATGGGTACTAAGGCCCAGATAGAGAACACCACCTGCCTACAGTCACACACCTCATCTTCGAGGAAGTCTGTTCCTAAGATGATGGTGGAGAGAATTCATGGAGGATTTTATTTCATTCCTAGGGAAAACTGCTTCTACTGCATGTATGACTTCACAATTAGGGAGACAAAATAAACAGTGCTTCTCCTTGGAAGAAAATGACACCATGGCCACTCTCCAGACGCAGAGCTGCCTTCAAGAGGCAAAGTCCCCACTCTAAGTCACAAGCCAGACTCAGGAGTGGTGAGACACTCTCGGCCCCTCTCCCTCCACAAACGTTTGGCCTGGAAACATAGGGGTCTTTCTGTCGTCCCTGGTTCCACCTGGACCCTGCTTCATTCCCTCTCCTGCCGAGGACACCATCAGCTTCTAATCCTGTTCTGACCACCCATTCTCCCCTTGGAGATCACAGTTTTTATGTATGCAAATCAGGATGCCCCATCCTTGCTCCAAAACTTTCCCTTTAGGACCAGTGGTTTAACCTAGGGTGCAAAGATGAACTATGACTGGAAGCCAAGGCTCCATGACCTTGAACAAAAACAATGGCATCTTCCCATCTGCTGATCAGCACCACCAAGGCAGAGGGAAGAAGCATCCACAGCTATATAGCACACATGACCTTGTCACCAGCCTAAATCACATATCCGCACATTCCACAGGCATAGCCAAGGATGTCCCAACTATCAACTATGGACACGGCTACTTGGAAATTAAAGCATCCTACCACCTACAGTTACAGGCTGGATTTGAAATGTATTAACGGAGAAGCACATATATTTTGATCAGATTTTCTTTTTAATCTCTTGACAACTGTTTAACTCTGATTCATTTCCTAGCAACAAAGGTCCTGCAACTGAGGAATGGATAAATGATGCATAGTGTGCCCTCAGAATCAAATGCTCAGGGTCTTACTTAATTGTCCAAGCTGGGCTCAAACCTATGATCCTCCTGGCTCATCCTCATCCCAGAGTGCTAGGATTCCAGCTGTGGAACCTCACACCCAGTCTAAAAAAAGATCTTTTGATACACACAATGACAAGACCTCAGAGCTGCAAAGCTAGAGCTGCAGTTGATAGTGTCAGTCCCATGATGCTCTGGAGATGGACAGCAACAGGGCAGGAAACACCTATCCTAAGCAGTGAAAAGGTGGGAGGCAGGGAGGGGTGGACAGTGGACCCCAAACTGCAGTAGGAGGGAACTCGGGGGTGATGAACAGCTCTCCAGGCTGACAGTACAGGAGGAAGTCACACAACAATACATGCTTCAGATGTCACAAAACTACAGGAGAAAAGATGAATTTCACTGAATGCAAATTAAACTTTGAGGATAAATATACGTGTATGCCATACCATCTTTGTGTGTGTGTAAAAATGATTGGTTACCCTTAACATCTTACGTATTTTAACATTACTCTAAGGAGACTTAGACCAGGCTGGCAAAGGCTGAAAAGGGTCCAGATGGTACAAAAATGGTTTAGGACCCAGCTTTGGAAGGGGGGGAGGAAAAAAAATCACCAGCCCCAATGCTCCAGGTTCTGTAGACTTGGCCTCTACCTTCCCTGCTGCAACCCCCGCCCCTGCTCAATTCCTCTGCCTATCTGTGCCAGCCACACATGTGGACTCTCAATTCCTCCCTCTTGCCCCAGGACTTCTGTGCAAGCTGTTCACAGTGAAAGGAACCTTGGCTCACAGTTCCTTCCTCCTGCTTATCCTTTGGGCCTCTGCTCCACTTTCCTGACAGACATCTTCCTACACCCAGACCAAGCCAAGTCCCCAACTTTATCCTTATGGCCTTTGACACACATGTACACATTTTGTGCCTTTGTGGGGGAACTGTTTGTTCTACGTCTGCTTCCCCCGCTGCATACTTTCATCACCAACTTCTGAAACACAGTAAGTGTGAAAGTTAAGCTGAGTTCTGAACTTGACTGGCTTTGGGATCTGTCTGGAGGACTACTAAGGCATACTTCTAAGTATGTCTAGGTGGGTTGTTGCGGCATGGCTGTGGGACTATATCTCATCCATTGACCCTTCCTCTCACACTCTTCCCCTGCTTCTCTTCTGGCCGACCTACACTAATCAGCTTTGCTCCCTCCAGGCCATTTCACTGTGCTGCTTCTGCCATGGAGCCAGATAACCATGGACTGAATCCCCCCTAACCATAACTAATTCTCTCCTTTAAGCCATGGGTGTCAGGTATTGTGTCCCAGGAACAGGAAAGGTGGCCAATACAGAGGGACATGTGAGACTGTCCCCCTTCTCATATTCCTGATGCTTGTCAAGACTATGCAGTCCCAAAGAGAAGCAAGGCCCAACAGGACACCCACAAAGACTGCATGGCAGAATAGACACGTGAGCCATGTTTGGAATCTGGTTTTACCACTTTCCGGCAGTGTGGCCCAGTTCCTCCACCTCCCTCTACCTCTGTCCACTTATCTGTAACATGTGGAAAATGATCAAATACACATAAATGAGCTACTGCATAATGTGATAAGGATGGTGCCTGGCTCAGAGTGGAGGAAGTCTGCACACATGTGCTGTAGGGCTGTGGTCCTCCCCACCGGGCTGTGCCTCACCTTCCTTCACCCCTGCTGACCACTCCTCCCCCAACTTCTACTCTGTCCCTGCCTCACAAGGCAACTCACCCTCCCTCCCCACACTGTCTTTCAGGCCCCAATCTTTCCCCAGACAAACCATCCCCCCTCAGAACAGCCTGCTTCAAGCTTGCTCCTTCCCCAGTGCTCAAGGGCCTTGCTCCTGAGAACCTTCCAAGCCTTCCAGGGGCCCCTGTGGTACACAGGGAAATAGTGTTTGCTTTGGAGCAAGTCCCTTTGTGGTCATAGCTGCTGCAGAATGCAGTGACTAAAAGCTTGACTATAAGGGCTGGGACACTACCCTTGCTCCACTGTGTAGTAGCCGTGTGACCTACAGCAATGCACTTAACCTTTCTGTGCCTTCATTTCCTCACCTATAAAAGGGTACAACTGCGTACCTATGTCACACGGGTTTGCTCTGGGAATCAGATGAATCTCAAGACAAGTCAAACATCATGAACTCTGCCAGGGACAGTAGGCCCTCAACAACTTCAACTGTAATAATGAAGCGGCTTTCCGGGCAGCTTGGTATCCCACCTGCTACGCCACAGCTGAGAAACAGCAGAGGCCATGAGGTCCTGGGCAGTTGGCACAAATGACTGACGTAGCCAGTCTGAGAACACAGGACAGCAAAGACAGTGGAAAAAGGTATCTGCCACACAGCCTTAGGGCGGGAGGCAGCACGAGAAGGGGGGACTGCAGCAAACTGGGCAGCACACGCCCCACCTCCAGGTTGCAGCTGCATCTCCATTCCAGGGGATCCTTCCCTGAGACAACTGTGTGTCCAGCATTGCCAGGGCTCAGACTTTTTCAAGAGAAGTTGCATTCTGAATTTTCAGTTTGGGTTCTCCTTGTGTCTAACTCCCAGTTATTACTACTTTTAATTTAAATTTTTATTTTTATTAGTACATGTTTGCAGTGCATCATGCATACATTCATGGTGGGGAGCTGATATGTGTACGTAACACATTAATTCTTTTTCATTTCCCTTTCCCCTTCCACCAGCTACTTTTGGTCCCTGATAGGGCCCGGCAGGTGGCCAAGTGCTTGCAGCCAGCTCCTACTTACCATGGTGATACCCAAGAGGGTGGGGCTGACCAGCAACACTGGGGGCAGGAGCTTGCCCTGACTTCTTTCCCAGAAAGAGTAGAAGAGGTCTGCCCAGCAGACAATCCACAGCAAGAATCCCAAGGCCTATAAGGAAAGAGCACACGCACATCTCATGGCAGACAGCTCTACACTGTCCCCTACACCCCCCAAAAAAGGCTCAACCCCAGAGTCCCTAATGATTAGCCATGGTCTCAGAGAAACCCCCAGTGCTGGGAATATGGACATGTCGCTCCAAGCAGAGGGGTAGAGGGCTTGAGCTCCCCTACTAAACCTGGCTAATGTTGGCCCTGTATCAAACACTTAAGAGCTAGGCCTGTGGCTCATCTGTGACTGAAACGTCTGCCCACTGTGTAAAGCCCCCTACACACAGTCATTCACTCAGTAATATTCACAAAATCACTGTTCACAAGGGCCTACTATGCATCTCCTATGTTTCAAGTGTTTGGGAAAATCATGGAGAACAAAACCAAGTCCCTGCCTTCATGGAGCTGAGAGCCTAGTAGAAGAAAACTAGAAAGAAACAAACAGAAAAATGCATACTACTGTGCCAGAGTAAAAAGTGTTGTGCAGAAAAAATGAAATCAGTTCATCAACAGAGTGGCTGGGGAAGGCTTCTCTGATCAGGCAACATGTGAGTAAAGAATTAAAGGAAATGATTTATGTGGGGGAAAAAAACAATCTAAGCAAAGCACACAGGAAGTACAAAGGGCCTGTGGTAGGAACATGCCCAGAGGGTTTGCTGCAGCTGTGGAATGAGCAATGGGAATGATAGGTGTTGGAGCTAAATGTGCTGCGCCTTTAGGAGGGGTTCCAGATTATATTCCAGGTAGTGGGAAGCTAAGGAAAGGTTTTTGAGCAAGCAAAACAATGAAATCTGATTACATTTTTAAAATGATCATGTTCGCCAAGAAACATATGAAGTACTTCTAGAGGTCTGAAAGGAAGACATCACGTCTAGTAAAGGAGAGGGAAATAGATGTTTTTTAAAGCCTTTTTGTTTTTTTTTAAGCAGTTTGGGGTAGACAGAAAAACTAAAAGGAAGATGCAGAGTTCCCATCTACCCACTGCACCCACACATACAGTCTCCCCTCACTGTCAATCCCCTGCCCCAGAGTGGCACATTTATTCAGAGAGATGAGCCCACGCAGACACACTGTATTCATCCAGGAACCATGAGTTACATTAAGGTTCCCTCTTGGTGATAGAAAACCAGTGGGCTCAGTGCTGGAGTAGAGGGAGAGGTTTTAGGTCACTGGAGCTGTTCCCTTGAAGGGGACTGTGGGATCCTGGTCTCCTTCACTTTTCCAACCATGAAGCGAATGGTTTGGTCTGCCAAGTGTCCCCACCATGATGTGCTGCTTGGCCACAGGCCCAAATATTGGTAAACATGAGCAATGGGTACAGGGCAGTGATCGATAACAAACAGCCCGCTGCGGCACGTGGGCCACCACTGGAAAAGGAAGTCAGTGCTAGTTCTGGTATTATGCTTGCAATTTTCATGTAGTTTAAAATGCTTTCAAAATAAAAATTTGAAAGTGGAAAATAAAAAGGAAACAGTTTTAATAAAGGAAGAAGACCTTCTGGTGACTTCCTGATGATCCGTAAATAACAAGACTATCATTCCCACCACACAAATGGGGAAACCAAAGGCTTGGTGAAGTTAAAAAATGTCTCAAAGGTCACAGAGCCAGAAAGTGGCAGAGTGGGATATGAACCTATGTTTGGCTGCAAAACTCTACTCTTTATCTACTACATTATACTTCCGCCTTCAGAAAAAAAAAAAAAAAAAGAACGTAGGGCCAAATACATGAAAGGAAAACATGACTTTCACCGAGGGTCCATGGCTCCCCCCATCCCCACCCCAAAGACATCCTGGGTGACTTACAGTTTTGGCTTTGTTGAGGTGTGTCATCTGAATGTAGCCCCGGTCATGTCGGGAGAGATAGAGGAAGTAGAAAGGGAAGCAGACCCAGAGGTAGCAGCAAGGCACCCACACGAGGACGGTATTCTGAAAGCACTTGGTGAAGTCAGGGTTGCTGGTGTACCACGTGGCATTCCAGTCCTGCAGACACACGACAGCACAGCTTAGGGACCCTGCCACTACCACCACGACCACGAAGAGGGGCTTGTCCGGGCTCAGCACAGCTGCTGTGAGGGCTGCTAAAAACAGACCAGAGCTCTGCACCCCCGCACTCTGTTGGGTACATACACCGGCCTACTTGCAAGGTTCCTGGCCAGGAAGACCAAGAAGCAAGGGATGGGAGCAGAGCGATGTCACATCTCATCCTGCAGAACAGACAAGGTCCTGGAACTTGTGGCAAGACCCACTGCTCCACAAACACAGACAGTGCCACTTAAAGGGACCATGAAAGATGCTCTTCAGTACACAGAAATCCTTTGGTCACATGGGTCACTCTGACTTTACCATCCTGTGAACTGAAAACTTTCTCATCCTCTTCATCACCTTCACCACCACCACCACCACGATGGCCAGTGCCTATCAGCAGATGCTTAAAGCACTTACTATGTCCTTTGATTTCACGAGTTAAGTATTTTAACATCTTCTTTTTTAAGATGTGAAAACTAGGGCCAGGCATGCTGGTGCATGCCTACAATCCCACCACTTGAGAGAGCGAGGCAGGAGGGTTGCCACAAGATAAGTTCAAGGCCAGCCTGGACTACATAGTGAGTTCAAGGCCAGCCTAAGCTACATAACAAGACGCTGTCTCAAACAAAACAAACAAACAAAACAAACCAACAAAACATGTAAAAACTAAGTCACAGAGAAGTTGAACCCAGGATAACATAGCTGTGATGCTCTGGAGATGAATCCAAATTCAGGAAATGGGGTTAAAATCCCTGTATCTCACCATTGAACTATCCACACTCAGGAGGGTAACAATGATCATAAATTTAAGGCTATCTAGCAAGTTTACAGCTAGCCTGGGCTAGGATCTCAAAAAATAAAATAATAATCCCAGCATTGAGGGAGGCTGAGGCAGGAAGATTGCAAGTTTGAGTCCTGCCAGGACAGTTTAGCAAGACAATGTCTCAAAATAAAAAGGGCTGAGGATGTAGCTCAGTGGTAGAGCACCCCTGGGTTCATTCCCTGGTACTGGGAAGGAAAAAGAAGGAAGGGAAGAAGGAAGGGAGGGAGGGAGGAAGGAAGGAAGAGAAGGAAGGAAAGAAAGAAAGGACCAGAGAGAGAGAAAAAGGAAGGAAGGGAAAACAAAAGAAAAATTAGTAAAAAGCTTGTGTTTTTGTAAAGAGCCATGGCAATAAATATACAGATTCATACTTACATAGCTAGATCAAGTATACCTGTTCAAGAATTAACTGGCTGTCAGAATTCTTTAACAGAAAATCTCAATTTGCTTTAAGTCCTGACCTGACTATGGACTGGGTATATAACTGTGAGAAAAGTTACTGCCCCACTCTAGGGTCTTGATTCCCCACCTCTGTCATGATCAGGCTGGATAAAAGAAGAAGGGTAACATGGACCCCACCTCAAGGTCAATTTAGTCCACCAATGGTTCACTGTCGTAGTTTTAGCATGATTCAAAAACTCAGATTAGTTGCTAACATTTATAATCAGCTCATTTCACATAAAACTTTGGACTTGGGGCTTCTTTGCAAAAATCAGAACATGGGCCTATGTCCCTGCTTCACACCCATCGGCAGGAGCTGGGGAGGAGCAGGAAAAGGTTCCAGCGTGGAACCTCTTGCCTGCCAGCCCACCCCGGGCACCACTGACCACAGAACCTCCCAACAGCTCCAATCCCAACAGCATCTCAGTCTCACGGCAAGGCCACCAAGGCACCGTGAGGGGTGCGGAACCTGACGATGCCACACACACTTTAGAGTCATGTCCAAAAGAACGCTGAGGAAGAGAATTCAAGAAGCAAGCAGATTATTGCACCTCCAGAAAACAGCTGAGGGCTGGGTGTGCAGCTCAATGGAAGAGCACTTACTACCAGGCAAGTGTGAGACCCTGGGGTCCCTCTCCAGGCCCCCGTAAAAGGAGAACACAGTTGACAACTGATCAAAATATGTGTGCCAAGAACTTCAAAACAGAGACCTAGCTAGACATAATAGGAACATATTGCCACAGAACTACACATTTAAAAATCTCTCAGCTGGTTATAAATGTAAAAATAAAGAAATTTGGGAGTTTGGAAAGACAGACAGACAGACAGAGATAGCTGGCTAAAAAGCAAGTACCTACACTAGTCTTCAGAAATATAACTATGATACAAATAGTTATTTTTGCCAGGCATGGTGGTGCATGCCTGTAATCTCAGCACTCGAAAGGCTGATACAGGAAGCTGAGGCAGGGGGATCACACAAGTTCGAGGACAGCTTGGCATACATCATGAGTTCAAGGCCAGCCTGGACTACATAGCGAGACTGTCTCAAAAAGAGAAAAAAAAGTTATTTTTCCATAACCACGGACAAAGGATTATTGAAAAGTAAACTTGAGAATGCCAATAGTCAAAAGACATTCAGTTTAGAAACTATGAGACACAAAGAAACCTAAAAAATTATTAAAAATTAAAAGATAAAGCTTAGAGCCAGGCATAGTGGCACACTCCTATAATCCCAGCACTCAGGAGGCTGAGGCGAGAGGATCATTGCAAGTTTGAGGCCAGCCTGGGCTACAAAGTGAGGTCAAGGCTAGCATAAACTGCATAGTAAGACCCTGTCTCAAAAAGACAAAAATAAAAGAAAATAAATTTTAAAAAGACAAAGCTCAGGCTTTTGTGGACTTGGCCATTTAGAAGAAAGCCTCATAACCAAGCATGTGATTAGGGAGAGGAGTGATTTATATCAAAGACCGATCATTTTAATTGGTTTCACACCACTTATAAGTCTTGAGGTGATAGCTGAAAAAGGGATTAAGCTGTTGGTGGTTATTATATACACAACAGTTTCCGAGCAGCTGCCAGAAAACTCTCATGCCAAAGGAATTTGTCCCTCTAGAAAGAAAACCATGCTGGGGCCTACATAATTATGTACACAAGAAACACAATTCATATGAGAGAGAATTCTTTTTTTTTTTTTTTTTAATATACGTAAGTGTATTCCCTGTAAGGGAAAAAAACACAGAAAAATTAAGAAGCAAGCAAACAAAAACAACAAGAACAAAAGCAAAATGACAACAAAAACCCAATAGCAATATAAATTTCAAATCAAGATGAGAGGAATTTAACAACAGTTGTTATATTGCATATTTTTATCATCAAAATAGTTGCTCAGGTTACCAGATACAGGCATGCAAGGTTGATCAGATAATATAATTTCCCTTTGAGTGGTTTCTTTCCCTTTTACTATATCTACTATAACTTTTGGATCTTTCAGTTTCTTATACTAGCAAAACAATATGGTGTTTACACGTATGACTCTGATTTATTTCACTTACGAGTATGGTTTCTAGTTGCATTCATTTACTGATAAAAGCCTTGAGTTTATCCTTCTTTATAGCTGAGTGGTATTCTATTGTATGAAAATGCCACATCTTTTTTATCAATTCTTTGACTGATGGGCACTTAGGTTGCTTCCAAGATCTGGCTATTACAAACTGTGCTGCTATAAACATGGGTGCACATATATTGCTGTGTGATGTTTTCAGTTCTTCTGAGAGAATACCCAGAAGGGGCATAGCTGGGTTGAATGAAACCTCTAATTCTAGTTTTTTGAGGAATCTCCACACTAATTTCCACAGTGGTTGTTCCAGTCTACACTCCCACCAAGAATGGAGATATTTCAACCATCTGATCCTAGCCCCTTATTCCACTGCAATAGCAGCCCAATCCATCCCACCTCCACCTCTCCTGGCCCTCCGCAGTGCCCCCACGCCAGCCAGTTATCTAGCTATCCCCATCCACACGAACATCCACAGACAGAACCACCTATGCATCCGCGAACCCATTCAGCCACCCAGTCACCTGCCTCTGGATCCACCCAGCCACCCATGTGCACATCCACGCACCCCTTCCCCCAGTCACACGCATAAACTCATTCCCATTCCCTTCTCTCTCTTCGAATGTGCTTGTCTGTAATAGATAATACCTTTCTGTGCTAATATTTTTTTCAAACTTCACAAAATAGCATATTGTAAAAAAATAAAAATAAAAAACAGGTTTCCCTTAACTAGCAGGCCCTCATTTCACTCCACAGCCAAACTACCAGTGATAGCATCTTATATCTATTCCAAATACAGTCCATCTATTTGGTTTCCTCAAAGAATACTAGATTTTACCCTTATATTATACTTTTCTTAGTTTTTTTACTTAATACTGCAAACTGACCTTTATCAGTAACATAAACTTGCTTAATTCTTGACATTTTAATTTCTTTTGACCAGAGTAGAAATGAGAAGTCTTCCATTCCATTCCTTAAAATCTACCCACCCAGTTCCTCCCTCTAAAAGCAACTCTTACCAAATTTTTGTGTATCCTTCCAAAAGTAACACATCCATATGCAACAAAAGCAAACCTGTTCTTTAGTCAAATGGAAGAAAGCATACTTCACATAATAATCTGTACCTCTTTTTCTCCCTTCTAACAATAGATCTTAAATTATACACGAAGTTTCTCCACGCTTTGCTATGCATGTTCTGCTATTCCTTTGCATACATGACCTTTAACTCCTGTGGTCCTGGCTTTTGCTCTTGCAACAAACAACAAGGCTTTGGGGAAAAAAAAAACTCTTAATTTCACACGCAAGCAAGCATATCTATGACACAACTTTCTAGAAGTGAAACTGCTGGGTCAGAGGCTGCACACTGTAGAGTAAGACAGGCACAGTCAGTACAGCGGTATCATCAATGTGTCCTCCACCTCCCCAGTCACAGGGTGTTCCAGGCTTTGGGTCTCCGCCAAAGTGGGGGCAGAAAGTATCTCACTAGAGTTTAACTTCCTGTTCTCTTTATGCTGAGTGAAACTGAAGACTTTTCCGTGTGTGTTTAAAATCAATCAGAAAAATTCACAGACTCGACCTGTTTGCATTAAATGAGACAAGGCTGGAGGAATGGCTGAAGGGTGCAGTGCTTGGGCTCGATCCCCAGCACCCCACAAACACACACACAAAAAGTACAACTAAATGACAGCTGATCTAGTTGCCCTCTCTCCTATGGTTAGCAACCTCCAATGGCTCCCTACGTCACGGCCACGGAAGCCTTTTGCATTCAAGCGCCACCTGCTTCCCTGTAATTTCTCCAGTGCTGCTCCTCAGTGTCTCAACTCAGGCATTGACTCCAAGGCATATTTGCCAAGGCTGTGTTCATGGCCCTGAGACTGAGGAAGGCCCTGGCCCTTGCCCTCAAGACACTGCAGAACCTAGACGAATGACTGGTTTCTCTTCATTATTTCTTGCTAGACCCTCTCTCTACACTGTTTCCTTCAACAAACTCCTACTCATCCTTAAAATTCCAATTCAGATACCTCCATTCAGAACTCTTCCTCCTGTCACACTCCCACCGTGGCAATGACTTTACTAATTGACTATCACTGTGTATATTACAAGAACCCCGGATTCAATCCCCAATACCAGGCCCAGGGGGCAGGGGTCATCCCCCAAGGAGGGTCAATCCAGGAAGAGCCTATCTATGAGCTCTGGCTTTTAAACAGGCAAGGTACGGATTCAAATTGGACAGACGACATCACTGCCCTCAGTGACGCAGTCGTGAGTGAGAGGCGCTCCACGAGGGGCTGGAGCATTCACCCCTACCACCTGCACTATCTCATGTCAAGAAGCTTAAAGGACAAAGAAAAGCTCTGGCTAGCAAGTCAGCTCAGGAGGAAATCAGGGGTCGCCCGAGGACGTGGACTCAGGGAAGGAGAGGTCACAAACACCTGGCAGAGGAAGCATTTCCACGACAGAGGGCAAACTGAGGAGCACATATGGCTGGGTTCCTGCTCACGGCCAGACAGCAACGTGACCAAGAGGGTGGCCAGAAAGGGGCGAGGAATAGGAACACAAAGAGAGGAAATCTCAGAACAGGAACTTCCACTGCTCATGAGGGCAGCCAGGAGGCCCACCTGCCCCACCCGCCTCACCCAGGACCCTGCCAGCTGCCAAAGGTGGCTTCGAGCACAGCTGTCACTGTATGAGGGGTCTCCTGTGTGTCCCTCACCGGCCAGACCCAGAGGTGTCCTTCATTCAACCTCAGCCTCCAAAACCCCGGAGGTAAGAAACATGGCCATCTCTCTTCGGGGTTTCTGGGGATGTGCTGACCACTGGACCTCATCCTCAGCTCAAGGAAAAGACAATAAACTAGAAATCTGAGGGCCCCTCACTGCTCCCAACTCAAGAGACCACAGCCACCCTGGTCCTCCCTCCTAAGCCAACGAGCCTCAGGAATCAACCCAGCCTGGCCAGCACACAAATTCTGCTCAAGGAGAACCACAGACCCACAAACGTCAGCTCTGCAGGAGACGTCTCGAACCCATCAGCACATGAGCCTGGCCTGCGTTCTGGGAAGCCTCGGCCCCAGCAATCTAAAGGGTGACAGTGCATCCCCACCCCATCTCACCATCAGAGCTGGCCTTTACAAGATACCGCAGCAGCTTAGTCACCTTCTAATGTCCCCTTGCCCTCAGTTCCGACATTCGAGGATCTGGGGAACAAGTCCAAGTTGGCTTGGCCAGTGAGCGGTGCCTTCCTAACACTTCTCTGCAGGTATCACTGCACACGGCCCCTTTCCGGGCTGAATGACCGTGACTGATGGGCCAAGTCCCCCACAGAAGGCCATGACCCGTGCCATCCTCCCAGAAGCGGCCCTGCTCTTATCCCCATTCCACAGACAAGGAAACTGAGGCCCCAGGATCTGACACATCTTTTCAAAGACTGCTGTAGATTTGTCTTGTGCTAGCAGTAAAAATACATGAAGCTTTGATCAATAGACTCGTAATAAGATAACCTTACATTCTTATGGATAACACACCACTGCTGCCTAGCATTAGCTAAGTGCTGAGTATTGCCTTTTGTGTAAGTTAATTTAAATAATTAAATTAACTTAATCTTCACGACCACCTATAAGGGAAGTTGTGTGGACTCCAATTAAATGAGGAAACTGAGGCAGAGAGAGGCCAAATAGCTTTGCCTAAGGTCACAAGGCTGATAAATGAGGAGGCTGGGCTTGCTCCTAGGAGATGTGATCCATGAGCCAGGGATCACCCATTCCCTGTGCTGGTTCCTAGCGCTGGGTAACAAACTTCCACAGTGGTGCTCTCTCTGGGCTTTACCTGTGGAAAATCTGGGCTTGGTTAAGTGAAAGCACCGAGTTCTCCAAAGGTCACCAAGTTCAGAACTGATTCCTATCTCTGCTGTTACAAATGATGGTTTAACACAGTACCACATCCAGTTTTGCAGATCAGAAATCTGAAACAGGTCTCAGTGGGTTACAATTAAGGTGCGGACTAGGCAAGGTGGCACATGCCTATAATCCTAGCACTCTGAGAGGCTGAGGCAGGAGGACAGCAAGTCTGATCCCAGGCTTAGCAAGACTGCCTCAAAAACTGCTTTAAAAGACTGGGAATGAAGCACAGTACAAAGGCCCGGGGTTCAATCCCCAATACTGCAATCAATCAGCCAACTGAATCAATAAATATTAAGGTAAGAACAGGACTGCATCCTTCTGGAGACTCTGAGGAAGGATCTGAGCATAGACCTTTCCCAGTTTTCAAACGACGTTCACATTCCCTGGCTCAAGGCCCCCTCCTCCCTCTCCAAAGCCAACAGCATCAGCCTGGGTTCTACTGCAGGCTGGGTTCTCTACTTCTCTCCCTTGTGCCACCCCCTTTACGCTCACAAGGACCCTAGTGTTACCCTGGGCCTAGCCAGGAAATCCAGGATGATATCCCATCTAAAGGCCAGCTGACTAGCAACCTTCACTCCATCTGAAAGCTTCACTTTCCTGAGTCACACATTAAGATCCAAAGGCTGAGGGGACGCAGCAGTGGCCACCTTTGGGAAGCCACTGCCATACCCTTGGAGTTGACCTGGTCTGCCTCACACCCCATTGTACAGGCCTCCCCAGGAGCACCACCACAGCCTCCTGATGGGGTTAGATCCAGAAGCCACCACAGTTGTGCTGAACACAAGCAATTAGTGGCCTCATGCTCAGAGGTGGCTTGTGCCAAGAATAAGATTGATGGTAACTGGCTCTCCCAGCTCAGCAGTGCTTGCCACAGACATGCCACGACGCAGGCACTTCCCCAGCCTTTCCTACACCCTGCTGCTCCGGCTCGGGTGACACAGCCTCCAGAGGGACACTCAGCAGGGGCCCGGCTAGGACCCAGGCAAACAACTCCAGGACAAGAGAGAAAGCAATGCACAGGACGGTTGCTCAGTGTCACCCACATCTGGGGTGACAGGAGCTCTCGCGGTGGCAACAAGCACTTACTAGGGAACATGAATTCCACTGAAGCGTGTGTTTTTACCATAAAATGTACCACTGTTCCCATTTATCCAATCACATATGACTGGGCAAGAAAATTTTCTTAGAAGGATTCAAGAAAGAAAAAAAGAAAAGCTGATCTCCAGGGAGTAGACCTGTATCCAATGAGAGGCAGGCAACTATGAGTTTTTGGTTTATTATCTTTTGTTCTGTTTGAATGTTTTACCCTGCATGTATTGCCTCTATAACAAAACTAGTTCACACTTTAAATAAATAAACAGTAGCAGGAGTTTAAGGGTAGAAATTTCTAAATGCTGAGTTGGGGAAAAAAACCCAAAGAAACATTGTTTACTGGGTGCCAGTAATAACAGCAACGGTAGCCGCATCAGGCTCAGCATTCAGTGTCTTCCAAGTCTGAGACCTTTTAAATCTTCCAACAGGCCTCTGCAGAAGGCTGCGAACACTTCCTCCTTTTCTGCCAAGGATCGTGAAGTCTAGAAGCTCATGCGACTTGTTCAGTTCAAAAACCAGGAAGGAGGGCTGAGATCTGAATCAGTGGGGAGCTTGACACTGAGCTTCTACGCTGGTCTCCTCCACCCCAAAACCAGCACTGGGAACTCCAAAGCTTTGGCAAGATCCAGAGCATAGCACCCAGCCTGGAGACAGCAGTTCTGTGGGGCACAAGACCAGGTAAATGTACTCAGGCCTTACGGACTCCAAGCTCATGGGCACAGGACAGAGAAGCAAGGTTCTGACTCAGACCTGCAAACATCCAGCCACCCTGCTCCCCACAGAATGTGAGCAGCACTGGGGAGTGGTGCTGAACAGAGGGTG
This sequence comes from Dasyprocta punctata, assembly GCA_004363535.1. Lineage (NCBI taxonomy): Eukaryota > Metazoa > Chordata > Mammalia > Rodentia > Dasyproctidae > Dasyprocta > Dasyprocta punctata. The sequence continues at coordinate 40,150 of RJWM01006595.1, forward strand.
CAGGGCAGGGTTTGCATCTCTGCCACTTGCAGACCTACATCCTCAAGTGTGGCTTCTCCACCTCAGAACCACTGACATTGAAGGCTGGACTGCTCTCTGCTGTGCACCTGTCCTGTGCACAGCAGTATGCTAGCAGTGTCCCCAGGCTGCACCCACTGCCCCACCTCTAATGATGACAACTAGCGATGTCTCCAGCCACTGCAAATATCTTCACTACCCAAAGCAACTCAGCTGCCTTCTGGAGACCTTGGCTGCTTCTGTGTAAAATGGGACTCACTCATTCTAGACCAGACTACTACAGAGTTAGCAGGAGAGTGAAACCAGACAACACGAAGGGCTCCAGGTTCAGCTCCTGGCAGCCAAGGGCTGGACAGATCATACAAGAGCAGGGCTCTGATCACTGGTCCATTCAACCCTGGCCAAGCCCTCGGGCCAAGCATGGGGATCTGAGAACTAATCAGACCTGGTCTCTGCACTCTTAAAACTCAGTCATGAAACACTTAAGCTCATAAATAAAAATGTAGCAATAAAGAACGGTGTGTGTGCTGTGAAGGGCAGCAGAACAGTGACAGGACAAGCACCGGGTGAGGTATCAGGAGGTGACATGTCTGTGGAGATCAGAAGGGTCAGGAGGAGTCTACTAAGCAGATCTAAGGGCGTGCATACAAGTTGGAGGGATGGCACTACAGAGGCCCTAGGACAGGGACCCCATGGCTGGCTGCTGCAATGACCAGTACTCAAGATGGAGCTGAAAAAGTCACCAGGAGCCACAATTTGACCAGCGTTGGAGCCATGGTAAGGAGTGCAGATTTTTGTTCCATGTGTTACAGGAAGCCATGGGGAGGTATGTAACAGGGGCATGGCACTGTCTCATTTGCATGTTAAGGGGTGCTGGGTGGCAACCTAGGGGAGGCAGACGAAGAGGCTGGGGTTGTCATCAAAGCAACAGAAGAGATGACGGAGAAGCCTGGTACAAAGTGACCATTGAGACAACACTTAGGGTGATAACACATTCACCTTCTCCATAACCTTAGCAGGAAGTAGGGAGCAGAAAGGCTATGTAAGTTTTCCAACACCACACAGCCACCAGCGGGGATGCAGGGATGTCTGACTTCAGAGTCCAGCCCCCAGTATGTATACAGTAGCAGCTGTTAGCTTGCACTGCAGAGTCAAAGTGTCTTGTACACTGGTTGTGCAGTCTGCCAGCTGCCAGGCTCTGCTCTGCACTGAAGCCAAGTGTGGAGGTCTCAGGGGTGCTGAGAGGCACCACCCTCATGGGACATCACTCCCCATAGAGCTCGCTATGGCCGCCCTTCCCCATGGGACAGAATGAGCTTGTACCTTCTGTATGCGCACCAGTACTGGGAAGGGTCAAGGCTGGTGCTCTGCATGGCTAACGAAAGCTAAAAGGGACACGGATCCATCCCTCACAGGTTTCCTCAAGAATTAAGGGCAGTGGCAGCCCTAGGCCCTTGGATCCCCAAATCTCACTCCCACAGCTGAATGCTAAATGCCAAGAGGCACAGAACTCGAGCTGGGAGGACAGGAGTAATGTTCCAATCCTGGCCATGCCTGGACCACAGAGGGGGATTTGAAACCCCTGCTCAGTGTCACAACACTGTCACAGCAGGCAGGCCATCTAGATGTCTACCCGTGGCTGAATGTACAAAGGTAGCACATACATGCAACAGAATATTACTCGGCCTTAAAAAAGAGGAAGACCCTGCCCTCTGTGATGACATGGCTGACCCTGGAAGACACTCTGCTAAGAGAAATCAGCCAGGCACAGAAAGACACACCGTATGTGCTCACTCACAGATGGGCTCTAAAATAGAGCCCAACTCACGAGGCAGAGAGTAAAATGGTGGTTAGCAGGGCCTGGAGAAACAGCAGGTGAAGGTCAAGCATGCAAAATTCATTTACTTGAGATGAGTAAGTCCCAGGGATCTCCTATGCAGTGCTGTGCAGAGGTAGCGCTGCTGTAGTGGATACGTAAAAATCTGCTAGATGGGTGATCTTACGTTAAGTGCTCCAGGACAGATAAAAAGGGTTGAAACTTTTGGACGTAAAGTAAGTGTTCATGGCATTGAATGTGGTGATGGGTTTCACAGGTACATGACTTACAACTCTTTGAGTTGTACACGTTAAATGTGCACTGTTTGTACATCAATCCTACCTCAGTAATGCAGAGAAGGCCAGACCAGACTGAGGCCCAGCACAGGTAGTATGCAGGCTGGGCAAGGACCCGGTTCCCAATGCCTACACTTGGCTTCTCTCCCCTCTGTGGTGGACTCAGCAATTTACACATGGGTATGAGATCAAGTGAAATAAAGGTACACAACAGTGTGTGTGCGACAAGGGACACACACACACAAAATGTACAAGCATATTCACATGTGCACAAAATCTCTCAGAAGAGAAAGCCCTAGAATCTGCAACATGGTCACATACTTGCAGGGAAGTACCCGAAACGGTCGGGGGGACAATTTCCAACAGGTACCATTTTCAACCTTTTGCATTTTGAGCCATGAGTAGGTACAACTTTTCAACAACAAAGGCATACAGCCCAGGAAGAAGAAAGCAAGAAAAAGCAGAAAAGGAAGAAATCAGAAGAATACAAAAAAGAGCACCAACAAATAGAGGGGACCTGGAGCTGGAGGGCCAGGGTTTGAATCCAGGTTCCATTTCTCAGTGTTCCCAGCCATGAGAGGCAGCACGTAGAGCTGATGCAGAGTGCAGTCCCAAGGGACTGTAGCTCAGGTTAACAACAAAGGCAGTAACAATAAAACAGCAGCCCTGGCTTAGCCACAAGCTCATGCCCAGCAGTGTGTTCAGGGTTTAACACGTTCCTGCCAGCTTGTACCACTGATGGTTCAGAGCCACCCAGCATCAAGACATACAAATTACAAACCCTTTGTGAATGTGTTAAGGACCTCCTCCTGTGTTACCATCTCGGCAACGATGGGAAGTACGCACTGTAATTATTCCCATCTTATAGAGAGGGACACAGAGACAAAACAGAGGGGAGAAGACTATCTATAAGTCACTTGGGCCTGGGTCAAACCCAGGAACTCTGGCTCCAGAGTTCACAAGCTCTCCCACCTGACACATCCTGGAAAGGGCCAGGCTTAGAGGGAACAACAGGCCATTTGTGGAAGCCATTTTTGTGGTATAATCCCACCCCTCTGGGAGGATTAAACAGGAGGATTCCCAAGTTCCAGCCCAGCCTGGGTAACCTAGCAACTTAGTAAGGCCATCTCAAAACAAAAAGTAAAATATAGGCTGTGGATGCAACACAGTATGAAGGTCTTGGGCTCAATCCCAAGGAGGAAAGAGAGAAGGTAGGACACAGGGTAGAGAAGAGGCAGCTGGGCATGGTGACCCATACCTAGTACTCTGGGAGGCTGAGGCAAGAGGATCACAAGTTTTGAGTCCAGTCTGGGCAACTCAGTAAGACCCTATCTGAAAAGGGCAGGGGTGTAGCTCAGGACAAAGGCCCTGGGTTCAATTCCCAGCATTGGAAAAAAGGGGGAAGGACATTAGACACCAGCCCAGGCACAGGTCTCCAACCAAGCCCAGGGGCAGCTTGAAAGCCAAGTACAGCTGAGCAAAGGAACACTGAGAGGTCGGCAGCGAGGGCAGGGCCTGCTGGGTGCTGGGCACTGATCCTGCTCAGACACAGCGTGGAAGGTCTGCACCCCACTGTCCCGACAGTGTGGAGTAAGTGTGGCCAGCAGCGTGGTGTGGAGTAGGGAAAGGCAGCCGGCAGCAGCACTGTTGGCAGCGAAGCCACTCGGCACGACGCTGTGCTGAGCTGACCCTTCCCTTGCCCTCTGACTCATCAAAACTAAAAATAAAGCACAGAAATGTGGAAAGGGAGGGCCAAGTCCAGACTTTCCCCCAACACCCAAGGAGTCAGGGTGGAGCCCAAAATGGTCCTCACGCTGCCCAGCAGGTGCCCCAAACCTCCCTGCCCAAGATGCAGAGCCATGCACGGGGGAGAAAGTGGGAGACTAAGACCCCTGCCTCCCAGGGCTGCCAGCAGCAAAAACAACAGAGCTCCACGGCTCCTGTAGGAGCCCAAATGTCACACAGGCAGCCTGCAAAGCTGCTTGGATCCCAACTCTCCGCAGCACTGCAGGGCCCCTCAGGCAGGCCCTTCCCCCAGGAAGCAGCACTTGCCCTTGACCCCAACTGGACATTTGCCCCAGGTGTTCATTTCCTCCCAGCCACTTCCTCTCCTCTTATCAGACCTTTGGGATGCACCAAACTCCTGGTCAGATTCCTGGGACTCATGAGGGCTCAGGGATATACTCAGCACAGGGATGTATCTGGGTGCATGGCAGTGACAGGACTTGGCATTCAGCCCTAGTACTGTCCCTCAGGCTGTGGACCAGGCAGTGAACTACAGGGGCAATGATGTGCCATGCTGGAGGTGACAACCTAAGGAGAAGGGACAGACAATAAGATAAAGGACAGGAAGATCACACACACACACACACACACACACACGCGCGCGCGCGCACATTCACAGAGTACAAGTGTGAGTGTGTTAGATGAAAAGAGCTCAGAAGAGGAGGAGATCTTGCTCAGGATATGCATTTGAATAAAGGATCAAAGGAAACCTAGGCCAAACAGCCATGGCTGGGTGGGGGGGAGCTGCTTCAAGCAGAAGAAGCAGCAAGTGCAAAGGTCCTGAGGCGGGACTATGTCTGGGGTTTCTAAGCCACAGAAAGGCCAACATGTCTCAACAGTAATAGAGAGGAGGGTGGGGAGGAGACAGACTGCGTGGGGCTCACAGGGATTTTGACTTTTACTCACAAGGATGCACAGACCACAGATTTGATGTAGGGACCATGATCTGATTTATGCTTGAACACAGGGTCTCAACTGGGGGGTTTGTCTCCCAGGAGAGGTTCGATAGTGCTTGGAGAAGGTTTTGGTTGTCACAACTGGGGAAAAGAGGCTATGCAACTGACATTTCAGGGACAGCAAGGATGCTGCTAAACAACTAAAATGCACAGGATGGGCCCCAGCAGCAACAACAGCCAAAACATCAATAGTGCCAAAGCCACAGAATCCCCACCCTGACCACTCTCTGAGCCTGCATTTCCCAAATCCATCCCTACCGGGCAGTTGCCCACCAGGTGATCCAGGCAAGCAACTAACCCTCAGTCTCCATCTCTGCGAAGCAGGAATACTGATATGCAAATAGGCGCTTCATTAAACTCGGGCCAGAGCACACAGTAGGTCCCCAATAAATACCATTGCCATTATTACTTCCAGATTCACCTCTTAGCTTTGTTCCTGCCACATTCTCCAGTCTCACCAAGCGATCTATTCTTCTATTCAGTAAAGATATATTAGCCAGGTATGGAGCCACATACCTGTAATCCACATTATTCAGGAAGCTGAGGTAGCAGGGTGGCAAGTTCAAGGGCAGCCTGGGCAACTTAGTGAGACCCTGTCTCAAAATAAAGAAGGGCTGGGAATATAACTCCATGGCAGAGCACTTGCCTAGTATGCATGAGGCACCAGGCTCCATCCCTAGCACTGCAACAAAACAGAACAAAAAATAGACGTACTAAGCCCCTACCATAGACCAGGAGCTGTGCTGAGCAAGGGAAGCAGGCAGATACCCCCAAATATGCCCATGCCTGATCCCCAGAAGCTGTGACTATGTTTTCTTACATGACAAGAGGTGCCCACAATTAAGCTTATCAAGCTGCGGAGACTCCTGGATGACCCACATGGACCCAATGGAAACGCAGGGGAATTATAAGGACAGAGAGAAGGGCAGGAGAATCAGTCAGAAAGGAGCTATGGCCACAAAATCAGAAGACAGTGTGACATGGGGCCACAAGACAAGGAACCTCTAGAGCCGGGGAAGGTCAGGCCCCCAAAGGAATATAAACACAGGGCCTTCACACTGCGCTACCTTCCTGGCCCATTTTTTATTTTGAAGGAGGGTCTTACTAAGCCACTGAATTGCCCAGGCTGGGCTCAAACTTATGATCTTCCTGCCCCAGCCTCTCAGAGCGCTACAGTTACAAACCTGTGCCACTATGCCTGGCTTGTACTCTAGATGCTTCAAGCTACTAAATGTGTGGTCATTAGTTACAGCAGTCACAGGAAACAATCACAGGAGGCAATAAAGTTGGGGGGGCGCAAACACAAAGTTTGGTTCTGTTCTCAACTAGGTGTCACTTCCTTCATGCTCTGAGGCCCTTGTCACCTTGTCTTGACGTCAGACTGAGGCTGACAGCTTGCGCTCTGTGAAGTCCAGGGCTCTACACGCATCCTGCATGGCGGCGGCAGCTTAGGAAATGTCCTCTGAACAACAAGGGCTGGGGGTGATGGCAAGCGAAAATTTATTCTTAAATTCTGTTTCAACAGGCAATACCATGACTCTAATTTTTAAAAATACATATGGTTGTCTCTGAGTATCAGTGGGAGATTCGTTCTGAGAGAGCTGGGCCAAGACACTGAAATCTCCGCGTGCTCAAGTCCCGTATCACTGAGAATCTGGGGATCACACCCAGGGCCTTGTGTGCGCTTGGTAAGTACCCCACCACTGAGGGCTGCACCCCCGGCCCTGTGCCCTTCTCATCAGAGGTAACAGGCCAAATAAGCCAACCACTTACCCCAAGCTGCCTCTGCCACCACCTGAGTGCAGCATGCTGTTTACCCAGCCCCTGCTGACTGCTGCTTGGGTCACGGCCAATCTTTTGCTATTCCAAACAATGACCCAATGAATTCCCTTAGCAACTGCTTCTTAAGCTAAAGAAAACAAGGGAAAGCCTGATCCTCAGACTAATCAGGCTTTCCTTAGTAACTCCTAAGCCGCGAGGTGCAGAAAACAAGGCAGGCTCAGGTGAAGTTTATGGGACAGGCACAGCGACGACACGCTGAGGTCCCAGAAAAACAATGATGAACAGCAACCTGGTAGTCCTCATGGGAATTTCATGTTTCAAGCATCGCTAAAGGAAGGCGTGTGTATTCCTGGAGGTTTATAACTCGATAAGTACTACAGTATATAATGTTACTATAGGACATTTAAATTTTAACAAAATAAACTATGTAAAACTGCCCTGTCCGACGCAATAGCCAAAAATCATGGAATGCTGGCAATTTCCTATGGCCTGACCGCAGGTTATTTATTTTATGCATCTTTTTCCAGACCTCACTTCTTCCCCCACACACACCGCCCGTCCCCAGGGCAGTGAATGCTCAGGCTGTCGTCCTCCAAGGTGCCACTTCCCGCTTGCTGCAGGGTCCCTGGCCGACAGTCAATGAGCCTGAGGAATCCGTGACAGACACCGGAATGCGCCTCCACAAAACGGAAATTCAGCACAGCCAAGGTTTTTGATGGCCACACCAGGCACGCAACCCCACTAGGTCTCAAACCCAGGCCCATAAGGGGAAGATAAAAATGTCCCAACCCTGACTGTGGTGACAGATAAGGAACTCTATGAATACAGGACCACAAGCCACTTCGCTGTATACTTTAAATACATAAATCACAAAGTATGTCTCCATTAAGCTATTAAAAGAAGTGTAAGACCAGGGGTCATTTTGACACTGAGTAATTTCACACACCTTATGCTCTCCTTTAAAAAAAAATCAGTAACACACAGTTCCTCATCCCAGTAAGAGACCAGAACACCAAAACTAAAATGCATTTGCATTTATTTAAAAACTTTTAAAGGCAATGCTTTAGACTTCTATGTCCCCTTAGCTCTGGGCTTCTCTCCCTCGGGCTCTGCTATTTTAGGCCAGCTGATTCTGTCCTATGCACTGCAGGATGTTCAGCAGCACGCCTGCTACCACCTTGTTAGAGTCCATTAGCCACCCGCCCACCCCCAGCTGTAACAACAAAAATGCCTGCAGATATCGTCAACCACCCCCACCGCCTAGGGGTAACTCATCCGCAGTTGAGAAAGGCTACCCTGACAGTTTTCTATCCAGCCCCACCCCTGCCACCAAGGCCTAGCAATTGTGAAGGCCCATCCTCAGGCCGTCCATCCACTTACACACCTGCTGAGCCCCACCTATATCAGGGCTCCAACCAGAAGAAAATGTGCCTGCACTTTGCACTCTAGAGGCTTAGCCTCAGCTTTGTGTAGTAGTGCATGCCTGTGATCCCAACACTCTATGAAGTGGAGGCAGGAGGATCACAAGTTCAGGCCCAGCCCAGACAATTTAGCAAGACTCTATCTTGCTTAAAAAAACGGTGCGGGGGTAGGGGGGATTGCTGGGGATGGAGCCCAGTGTGAAGGCCCTAGGTTCAATCCCCAATATCAAAAAAAAAAAAAAAAGTTTAGAATCTTAAACATGAGGTTACCTAAAGACAGTTACCTAAAGAGCCATCACAAAGATTCCAGAAGCACAAAGTGTCAGCAAAGAGATACACAGATGTGGCAAGAGGTGTCAGCAGGAGGACAGAGGGACTAATTCACAAAGCAAACAAAAGGAGGATTCCTCCAAGGGCAAGAATGACTCTTGCTTCTTAAAAACACTGTGAGCTGAAATTCACACATTAAGGGGCTTCATCTTCCCTCCAACCCTTGGGAGTGGGTACACTCTTCCTGCCTTGCAGAGGGAGTGACTAAGGTGCAGGCGTGCAGGGACTGTCCCAGGCTGTAGAGCTGTGAATGGAAGAGATCCGTACCACCCAGGCAGGCTGGCTCAGGGTGGCAAGTCCTGCATGGCGACCTGTACCTGAGATAATAAGAACAAGGTCATTCACCTGACAACAGATGGAACCCGGGAGCATACTCTAGAAGCCTCTGCTCAGGCTTTTCTTTTCTTTACTTTATTTATTTTTTTTTATTTTTTTTTTTTTGAGACAGTGTCCCACTAAGTCGCTAAATTGCCAGACTGGACTCAAACTCACAATCCTCCTGCCTCAGCCTCTCAGATTACTGAGATTCCAGGTGTGTACCAGTGCACTAAGCCAGAGTCCACTTTTTGAAGTCAGTAAAATTTAGACAGCAGCAACAAGGGAAGATTTGCTCAAGTGTAAAGAAGGAATGACAGCCCACAAGGAGCAACTAGGGAATGGTCAGAGGGCAAGCCCAAGAGTTGTAAGTATTATACAAAATGGAACCAAGAGAGGACCCAGTGACAAATGGACACATCTGAGACAGATCAGTTTAAAGAAAGTAAGGCTTCACTCAGGATTCCCACCCAGAGAACACTGGCCCACCACAGTGCTGCAAGAACTCCAGCAATTATGAAATCCAGACAGAAAGTGTGTGGCTTAGCTCTACCCTGCAGACAACTAAGAAGTGGAAACTGGGACACCATTGCCATGCTCACAGACTCTCCTTGGAGAAGCCCCACGCCCACCCACGTGCACCCCTGCCCAGCACCTAAGGCCCCAGAGAGCACTGGCCCACCCCCCCACACCGAGGTCCCCCCCCAAGGGGTGCCACTCCCATGTCCTCCACAGGAATTGCAAGGAGACCAGAGGCAGCAGAAGTGCTGAGGGGGAGGCCACGATGCGGTCCGGTGGACAGCGGAGCAGCAGACCTGGCCTCCAGCCTAATACTACAGCTTCCTGGCTGTGTGGCCCGAGGGGAGTCCATCTTCCTCTCAGACTTCCAGTTCCCCATGTGTCAAAGCACAGAAAAACACTCATCTCCCTGCAGGGGTGACTCTCAGTGTTGGGGGCGTGGTTCAGGAAGGGCTAAGTTTGGCCACTGCTCCTCCCACCACAGTGTTACTACTGTCTTTGTCAAAACTAGTCCAGGTCCCCAGGAGACTTACTTTCTTCTGTCTTGCTCCAGGATTGACCAATGTCCCTGGGCACAGGCTGCAAGGAAGGCTCCCTCCCTCGCCTCCCCCTACAGTGCTCCTATTCCTCAGGCCATGGATCAGGGAGGCACCCATGGCAATCGGGACTCTCCCATCTTAGTAGTAAGACAGTACTGTCTAAGAGCCTGGAATCAGGGCCAGAGGCCCAGGGTTCTAACCCAGCTCTGCTACAAATGAGTTGCGCAACCTTGGGCAGGTCACAACACACTCTGGACCTCAGTTTCACCCTTCATAAAACAGTGGTGATAGTCTGTCAGTTCCCTAGGGCTGTTCTGAAGGTGAAGTGAAATACATTCTGTAGTGTGTTAGAGACTAATAAGAATACGAATAAGAATCATAGGAACGTGGGGGTTTTTTTGGGTTTTTTTTTTTTTGTTTTTGTTTTTGTTTTTTGGTGGTACCGGGATCAAACTCACAACTTCATGCTTGCCAGACAGGCGCTTAAGACACTGAGCCAAACTCCCAGCCCTAGTTTTTTGAGACAGGGTCGCACTATGTAGCTCAGGTCAGCCTTGCACTCACATTGTAGCCTAAGCCAGCCACGAACTCACAACACTCCTCCTACCTCAGCCTCCCTGAGTGCTGGGATTAAAGGCATTCGCCACCACCCCCAGTGAATCTTAGAAATGTTAATAATTAACATCAGCCACAGCCTTTCCTAACCCTGCGGAGGGATGCTCAGGTCCCTTTTCAATCTAGGACCCCCCTCCCTGGCCATGATGCCCCAGCCCCACAGGCCTCTGCTGCTTCAAAGCCACCCAGCCTCCCCACCTTGAGGCTGCACACAGGCCTGGCCAGCTGCCCCTCCACCTTCCATACCTCCTGGGTGAGCCCCCTCTCAACCTCCACTCCTCCCATCACCAGGGCCAAAGCCAGTGTGCTTCCTTCAGCACCAGGTCATTTACAGGTCAGGGGTGATGCCAGACAGTCACGCTAGGATCAAACCTGCTTCTGCCATTTATTAGTTGGGTGCCTTCAGTTCTCACTGCCTCCACCTCCCCACCTGCAAGATGGCAATAACCGCAACCTCCATGCACAGGATGGGAGCACAGGTGAAATTATTCACCTAAGAGCGTGTCAAGAACAGCCCTGGGGGTTAGGAAGGACTCCTTAAGTGTGCTACCAGCTGTCTCTCTCCTAAGGGTCCTTTTTCTACCCTGCTTGTAATTTCCTCAAAGCAGGAAGATATTTGTTCAGTTCACACCGGTGCATACCACAGGAGCTCTTTATATACTTGTTCAACAACAAATAAAAAAAAGCAGGAGGTGCCAGGTGTGGTGGTGCACTTCACTAGAAGTGGCAGTGCTGGCCCCTGGGGCTCCTGTCCTGTGGCAGTCATCTTTAAGCTGCATGTTGAAAACAGAACAAGAAATATACCCAGGACAACATCTGTGACTCCCTGAGAGCTATGATGAAGGCCAAGGAACTCAATCACAAGAGAACACACATGTTCAACGTAGAAGGTTCATCTTCCTTCAGAAGATTTGGGACAATCATAACAAACCCTTGATACCCCTGACATGGTTCTAAGTAGGTTATGTGTATCAATTCACCTAATCCCTACAGTACACCTACAGGACAGGTATGATTATTGTTCCCCTCTTTACAGATCTGATATCTGAAGCACAGACTCAGGACCTGAGCAAAGGGAACCAAGTTACACAAAGGACCAGAAGCCAATCATAAGCCGGGCATGGTGGCGCACGCCTTTAATCCCAGCACTCAGGAGGCTGAGGTAGGCGGAGTGTTGTGAGTTCGAGGCCGGCTTGGGCTACAATGCGAGCACAAGGCTGGCCTGAGCTAGATAGTGCGACCCTGCCTCAAAAAAACCAGGGCTGGGAGCTTGGCTCAGTGCCTTCAGCACCTGCCCTGGCAGGCGTGAGGTTGTGAGTTCCATCCCCAGTGCCGCAAAAAAAAAAAAAAAAAAAAAAAAGAAGCCAATCATAGCTAATTCGGGAGTCTACCTAAAACTACAGCAGCATCAGGGCCTTTTTCAGTCTCAGTCTCCTTCCGGATCCTGTGCTCCCCTACAGCTCTAGGTGGGGATCGCCATGCCACAAAATTATGGTGCTGGTGCAATTCACAGTAATAGAACTAGCACAGTAATGGTGCATCAACACATCTAATTTTATAACTCGACAAGGCAGGCACTACTCTTAGCTCTATTTTACCACAAGAAAACAGGCACAGATAGGTAAAGCTACTTGCCCAAGGTCCCACAGCTGGTGAGCCACAGAGCGAGTATATGAACTGAGGCTACACTGCTTAGGATGATCCCTACATTGCCTTAAACATGTTCACCACTGTGGTCTCCATGAGAAAGGGATGGTAGATGTTTCACCCACCATGCGACGTGTCCCTAGCATTTAGCATGAATCTCCAAGAACATAGGAATTAATACTCAGAAGAGAAGAGAAGGAGGAATGGTGGAAGATAGAGGAGGAAAGGAGGAAGTTATTACCACAATGCGTTAATTCTAAGTGCCACATTTTTTCCTGTTTTAATGTCTTTGACATCAGCCTGCATCTCACAATCACCTGATCCTATAAATGCCGCTGGCCATATCTTTATACCATAACACCCCTAAAACTGGGATGCACAGCACAATGACAGGTGTCCTGGGGTCTATGAAATGCAGGACATCTGCATCAACAGTCTGGCCTCTTATCTGATCTAGATGCACCACACAAGGATGGGAAGAGGCAAAGTCTCCAGAATCTAGAAGAAAAAATGAAAAGTCCCCTTACTTCAAGGAAGCAAGACAATCACCACACACCCAAACACCCCCTTGCTCCGCTCATGTAAAAGGTCTATTAGCTATGAGGGAGAGAACGAGGGTAATTGTTGAGGGCCAGGCTAGCTCGGAGAACCTGCCTGCAGCCTGATCTCTGATCACCTCCGCCTGCCAGCTGCCTTCCTGTCTCCACAGGCCCATGCCCAGGCCAGCTTGTTTTTGCCAAGCCCTGGCAGAGAAACAGGAATAAAATCTCCTATTTACCAATGCACAGTCCTTTCCAAAGCATGTGGGCACCAGCTTCTTCCTGGCCCCAGGAGTGAAATGCTCTCCATGACCACAGTGTTCTTTCCGAATCAGACACTTGGATGGGCCCTGTCTGGAAAAGCGCGATATTTCAACCATTTCAGCTTCAGAGGCTATGCACTGCCCCCTCTCAGATTGCTATACAGTGCACATCTTAAGCCACATCACATTACTGCCAGAGATGTGACACTACCTGATAGAACGGGAGGCTACAGGTAAAAATAAAAGTCTTGCTGGTTGGTGGTTACGCAGGGCAAAACACAATTGCATGAAGCAGGAAAGCAATCTTCTCCTGGGGTTAGGAAGACTGGCAAATCATTGTATCACCCAAAACACCACCAACCTATCTTACTGACAGCACCAAGCCTAGACTGGGGCTTCTGGACGGCTGCACTACCCATGTTCATGGCCAATTTCATGTTGGGGAGGGGAGCACTGTGCATTGTAGGATGTTTAGCCTGTTTCTGGCTTCTTCCCACTAGATGTCACCCCCTTTCCTTGGCTATGACAACTAAAAATATTCCCATACATTGGCGAATGTCCTCATGGATAAAAGCACCCAGCCCTGAGAACCACTGGTCTAGGCAGTAGGCAGAGCATCCTTTTTAAAAAATAGAGATATAGTTGGCCCTCCACACATGTGAGTTCTGTATTTGCAGATTCAATCAACTGAATATTTAAAAAAAACCTTGCGTCTGATATTGGGCATGGTGTCACACATCTGTAATCCCAGCATTCAGGAGGCTGAGGCAGGAGGATCACCATGAATTTAAGGCCAGCTTGGACTACACAGTGAGTTCAAGACCCACTTGAATTATATAGTGAGATCTTGTCTCAAAAAGCAAAACAAAACAAATTGTATCTGAACATGGACAGAAATTTTTGTCATTATTCCCTAAATCATATAATACAGCTATTTACGTAGCACTGACATTGTATTAGCTATTACAGGTAATCTAGAAATGGTTTAAAGTATACAGGAGGATTTACATAGCGTACATGCAAACACTACACCACTTTTAGGTACCTGGGCATCTGGGGATTTTGGTATCCGACAGGCGTGCTGGAGTCCATCCTCCACAGATACAGATGGGACAATTTATCTATTTTAATAGCTATTAGGTAAACATATGACTATCACCAATCTCTGACTTCACAGATATTTTAAAGTGATATGAAACTTCCTTTGGAGACAAACTTATTAAAGCTAAAAAGTAAAAAACTGGTTGAAAGAGAAGTAAGTAAGTATATGGCAGATACTACTGGCAGGCTTACTTAACAGCCTTGCCCAGCTTCCTTCTTACTAGAGATGCCTCCTATGAGGGAAGCATAAAAAACTCACTTTTCCTGCCTCCCTTGCAGCTCAAGGTGGTTATGTGACGCTGTCCCAGCCAAGAAGACATGAGCAGAGGTCTGTCATGTGACAGAGGGGATTTTTGAGAAAACTTTTGCTGATGCGGTCCTTCCCTGTTCCAATCATGAAACTAGACATGTTGGTTAGGACTGCAGCAACCATTTTGGGAGCTTGAGACAAAGATAATGAAAATGACAGAAATGTTAGCCTTCACAGCAATGTCAGAAACTGGAATTCCTGACCTGTAAACCAATAAATACCATCAATGTGTAAGCTGCAGGAATGGGGCTGTTTTTTGAAACCAAATGTTAAGACAGGAGTTGGAGCTATAGATGTCATAATCATGAGGACTATATGCAAATTACTGAGGAGAAATCCAAAAAGGACAAGAGCAGCAGGCTCTAAGGTCATAATCTGAATTTGAATACTGTACCTCCTACACCTCTTGCTAGCTGTATAACTATGGGCAAGCTTAACTGTGCCTAAGTTTCCCCATCTAAATACAGGGTCATAAGCACACCGACCCAGCATTATTGCAGACCTAAAACAAGGTATTCACAAAGAAAGCTTAGCATACTATTTGACATAGTAATTCTCAATGTCTATTTTTTTTTATAAAAATAAACTCTTATCAAAAGCACGTAGGATAACACAGATGCACATAGATGAAACAAGGGTTAAATGATTTTAATCACTGGTTCTTTTCAACACTTGAGAAGGGATCAGCCTTTAAGCACTCCTGTGTTAGCCGGATGTGGCAGCACGTGCCTGTAACCCTGGGTATACTTGGGAAGCCGAGGCGGGAGGATCAAAAGTTCAAGGCAACCTGGGCAACTTAGTGAGATGCTACCTTAAAATAAAAATGGCTGGAGAATGTACCTCAGCACTCTGTGGGTTAAATCCTCAAGACACAAAACCAAATAAAACAAAACAAAACAAAAATTAAATGAACTCCTGTCTTAGAGTTAATGGATAGCAAGCAGATGGGGAAAGGAAACAATCCTGGAGCAGCAAGTCCTGCACACCATTTCTTAGCCTCCTTGTGCCCCTTCTCTCCAACCTCCAGCCACAATGGCCTTCCATACTGAACTGGGTATTCTCCAGCTGCTTCCTCTATTTTTTTTACCCTCTGCTTTTGCCTATGTAGCATTAAATGCCAGTTGTTCTCCAATATCCATTCTCCATCTGCTTGCAATGTGCAGCGGGGCATGTGTTTATTCAGAAAGCAAACTACATTTCCCAGTGTCCTTTGCAGGTGTGACCATATGACTAGTTACCAGCCAATAGGATGTAAAGAGGAAAGGGCAGCTTCCAGGCAGTGCCCCTTCTTCCCCTTTGACTGGCTGGTGTGTGCACACTGAGTCCACAATCTTGGTCTATACCAACGATGGCAGAGCAACATGATAGGAGGAGCTGGGGCCCCTGACAGAACTGCCATAGCAGCTGAGATTTTTATTTGAGAAATTAGCTTGTATCTTAAGCCACTATATTTGTCTCTGCTACTTTCAACCACACCTACATTATAGGCTTCTACTTCCCTTCCTTCCAGCCAGTTCAAATCCCTTATAGCACTCACTGAGCACCAAAGTAGTTCCCTTTCTCAGCACTTCTTGGTTATGCTTTTCCATTTATTTGTCCATTTCTCCCATAAGCCTGGAAGCTCAAGGCGGGCAGGGACCATGCTCTGCATCCTGTTGGATTCTCAGCCTGGAGCCAAGTTGAACATTCAGGAGGAGACTCTCAGACTGAGAGCATCAAAAGAATGGGTTAGGCCGTGAGACCAATTCACAGGCCTGGAGTGGTGAGCTGCACAGGTTCTACGTCCCACGAAAGGTCCCTAAGAGGGATGAAGACACCTATTCACTCGAGCCTCACTTCACATTTCCCCAGAATCTCTCTGCACAACAGTTAAAAAACAAGGCTATGACCAACTGCCTCAAGAGGAAACAGTTATTAGCAAAGTATTTAATTAGGTTCATATTTACATTGCAAGTATCTAGCTGCTCAGTATGAAAAATGGTTCATATGCAAGATGTACTAGCCCAGTGGTGGCAAACCTATGGCGCTTGTGCCACAGTGTGCTGTCTGTATCACTGAAAGTTCATCACTGCACTGTCAATGAAAATAAAGAACAAAGAACACATTTTTACAGCATCTCATTGTTATTTTTTAAAATAAAAACTGCGCTTTGGTGGGAAAGAGAGACAG
Organism: Dasyprocta punctata; assembly: GCA_004363535.1. Classification (NCBI taxonomy): domain Eukaryota; kingdom Metazoa; phylum Chordata; class Mammalia; order Rodentia; family Dasyproctidae; genus Dasyprocta; species Dasyprocta punctata. Next base: position 56,571 of record RJWM01006595.1, read on the forward strand.
AAAATTACATACACCAATCTGTCAAAAAGATTATATCCACAAGAATGCAATGATGAAGGACTTTCACTTTTTACTATGCCCGCCTACAGTGTCCCTCTTACAACATCAGACAAAGAAAAATGAGGGAGACAAAAAGTCCCTCTAGGTAAGTCAATCCCACCATGCTTACAGAATGAGAAAGCCTGGGACTTCCCAAAGCACAAGTCCCCCAGCAACCCTCAGAGCTATCACAGCTGAGCTCACACCCACAACCCAAGATTTAGGGAGGTCAGCAGGTTTTCTTAATCCTGAACCCCAATAAAACCTGCAAATAAACTTCCTGATATCAATCCAATTTCAGAGCAGACACCCAATACTTACTTTACCCAAGACTCTTCACACACATCACTCAGACCCGGGCATATTACAGACAGACACCCCAGAAAGATGGAGTAAATGGACCTGCATCGTCTCAAGAGGCTCACATGGGTGTTTAAATCCCCATATGAATAAGGAATCAATCAGGATTTTCCTTTGGGCTCCATCTGGATTCTGCCAAAGCCCATGTGGACCCAGAGGTTGCAAAAAGATAGTCAATAGGTCAGAAACCTGCAGTCCACAGACTGCAGCTGTCCACCACTGTCCCTCCTGTTCTGCTGCCTGCTTCAGAATGACCACTGTTATCTGCTGCACACCCACTATATGCTACACACTGCTATGATGAGTGGCTTCTACGACTCACCTCTTCTCTGCCCCATAATGGATACAGCAGGATTATGATGCCTACTTTACAGATGAGGAAACTGAGGCCCTCAGACAGTAAATAACTGGCCCACTTCACTTGCTGGGAAGAGGCAAGACCATTTTCAAACTCAAGTCTCCTGAACCTGGCTCCCTGACCCCAACCATATACTACCCTCCTTGGCTTTCTTTTAGGGCTGCATCACTCTCTCATCATAGACCCCTGAACAAAAAAAGAGAGTTAACACAGAGATGAGTTTCTCCCATTCCTCTTCCACTGAGTGTGCAGTTATCCAGAAGTGGGCCAACTGTGTCTCTAATACCAAGTGTGAAGGGAGCCACCCAGATCCCATGGATCTTGGGTGATGGTATGTCTAGATGTCACCCCACTGCCTCACACAGTCATAGGTGGAACTTTTTCAGAGGCGGCTGGACCTACAGCCTGTGATCTACTCATGGTGCAATGCTAGGATTAAGGGTGCTAGGACTAAGGGTGGGTGATTATTAAACCAATCTATTGACTGGTTTGGCACTGCCCTAATCCCAGTAGCCTGAGTACAATATGAGGGACAGAGAGAGGTTTGTCTCCTCCCTTGATTGCTTTGCTACCTTCTGCCTATCACGAACTTCTTTTCTGCAATGCCTGTCTGCCACACCACCCTGTCTCAGAGCCAGCCAACTACAGATTGAAACCTCTACAAACTCTGAGCCAAATCTTTCTTCCCTCAACTTTGGGCATCGGGTATTTTGTCTCAGCAAGGAGAAAAGTAATTAAGACAAGAGACACAAAGGCAAAAGGTAGGAGACTACATCTGCAGTCCCTGCTGGTCACGGTGATGCAAGCCTGTAATCTCAGCACACTGGAAGGCTGAGGAAGGAGGACTGCAAGTTTAAGTCTCACCTTAGGTACTTGGTGACTTAATGAAACACTATCTCAAAACTTAAAAAACTTTAAAAAAGGATGGAGACATACTTCAGTGGGAATTCCTGAGTTCAATTCCCAGTACTGCAAAACAAAGCAAAATAAAGCAAAACACTACATCTGCAGTCCCCAGAGAAATCCTGATCTAACATATGCCTTTTACCAACATGTCCTGGATTAATAAATTAATGAAGCCTTATCAAAGGACTCTCAGATACGCTAACCTAATTATAACTACCAAGGTCACCTTTCTCAGTGCTGGCTGGTTCCAACTTTTCTCTGGGCCACTGGTTCCAACTTTCCTCCAGCCTTACATGGCTGATGGGAGGAACCAGAGAAACAGTCTGTCACATATATGTTTTTTCCCTTTTCTTTTTTATTGGTGATGGTGCTGGGGATTGAAGCCTGGGCCTTGTGAATTTTAAGCAAGCACTATATCACTGAGCTAAGCCCCAGCCCACATTTACTCCACCCTGCTAGAGTAACTCCTTTGGGGAGCATATGTTAGGCAAAAGCTAGAGCATAAGTGTTCTGAGCTGTTCATTCATTTCCAACTCTGAGCTATTCATTCATTTTCAATTCTGAGCTAACATTTTCAAATGTTCTGAGCTATTCATTCCACTCCTGAGAATGTGTTCTAAGAAAATAAGCCAACAGGTTCTACATATATCCATATGATAGCTATTAAAATATTTTCTTTAAAATAAAAAAAGGGGGAGAAGGAAAAACTACCACAGAAACCTAAATATCAAATCACAGGTAATAATTACATAAACTGTAATCCACTGATACAAAGAACTATAAATTTAACACAAGGGTATAATTAAAGGTTATGTAGCAACATGGGAAAATTCTTACAACAGTAAAGAAAAGCATAAAATACAAAAGGGTACAAGTTTGATGTTGCAAAACCAGAGAGACACTGACAAGACTCCAATGTTAACATGCCAATGGACTGATGATAACCTGTCATACAACACTTATTATATATATAATAGGCCAAAAGGCAAGGTCCCCAATGTACCACAAATCCCTGAAAATTAACAGAAACAAGATTAACCAATCTGGAGTCACCACACCTGTAATTCCAAGAAGCTGTGGCAGGAGAATTGAAAGGTCAAGCCTGGGCTACACAGTGGGCCCAAGGACCCAAAAAGATACGCACAGAAAAGCACATACGAACCGCCACAGCACATGTCTCAGGGTGCTCAGTTTCTTACTGCAAGGGAGATAGAGATAAAAACACACTATCATTCTACCTAGCAAATTAACAAAATTTGGTCACGTTCATGACTAGGAATTATGCCAAGGAATAGGAATTCACTGTCACTGGAAACGGATTTACCAGAAACTTTTTTGGAAAATGAACAGTCTATATAAAATTTACATAAATTTAACCCATGTACAAAAATTCTCCACTGTCTACCAGAACTAGAAAAATGGGAAATTTATCCAAGCGATGATCATTACAAGGGAAATAGCTCAATTAATTATTGTAAACCTGTAATTTGGAATATCACCCAACTATTATAAAGGGTTAGTGAGTTGTGTTTTGTTTGTTTGTTTGGTTGGTTGGTTTTTTGAGGCAGGGTCTCAGTCTGTAGTTCAGGCTGGCCTTGAACTTCCAGAAATTCTCCTACCTCGGTCTCCCAAGTGCTGGGATTACAGGTATGTGCCACCATACCCAGCTTTTCTTTAAACCTATGTTTTAATACGGCTGCCATGTTAAATTAAAAAACAGTAAAAGGGTGAGGTTGTAGCTCAGTGGTAAGGCAACTGCTTAGCACGTGCAAAGGCTTGGGTTTAATTCTTCAGTACCAAGCCAAAAAAAAAAAAAGCAATGATTATAAAAGAATTCATTTTGACCTAAACATATTAGTTAAGCTTATAAATATTTATGCGATTACAAGGAAAGAAACAGAAGAACGCCTGAGTTATTGGTTAGTCCAAGAGAGCAGACTGTTCAAACTATTTGTCACAATGAGTTGTGTGCCACTTTTGTAATAAGAAAATTCTTATGCTTAAACTAAAAAACTTTTGTGGAAAAAGTAGATCACAATGACGTCAGCATGGTGTGAATGAGTAAAGCTGTCCACACTTTTTTAAGAGCACTTTTTAAATACAGAAGTCAAAAAATGCTTAAAATTTAAACATGTCTTTTAAAAACTGGATAAAAATTAAAGCACTCCTACTTTAGTATCCTGACCCAAACCCTCTGGAATTTAAAGTTTAACCTGACTGGACAAAACTGTCTCACTTAGAGGAAATCAAAGTCAGATCAATTCCCAGCATGCTCAATGCTGATATGCCAGGAACATGACAGGTATTTAATAAATGCTGGAGGATCCATTAGTGGGAGTGGAAACTTCCCCAGTAACCTGGCAATTAAATATCAAATTTCAAAATGCAAATATGCTTCAACCTGGCAATTTCCTGCAGAGGAATTTATTCTGCTGGGTCATTTACATATATTTGCATCAATCACAGACCTCCCTCTATGGCAATTTGCAGCCACCCCAATTCTGCCTGTTGTAGGTCTCTGCAACAGCTACCATGACATGAAGTCATTTGGGGGATGCCCAGTGCAAGCCCCACGGGAACATGGGTCTGGTCTATTTGTCCACTGCTCCCACTCTCCTCCAGGGTCTAAATCAGTACTGAGACATGACAGATGCTCAGTTAGTAATAAATAGCCAAGTAAAGAATGAAGTGATTGTGAGAACCCACTCAAGTTTTCCACTGGGAAAAATAAAAACCCATAGGCACTCAACAAATGCTCTCAATGAGCAGACCATCCCCAACAAGCAGTTACCCACTAAAAGGCGGCCTGAGGTTCTCACGGACAAAGAAATGAAAGGTTCCACAAAATCTCAATTACAAACTGAGGGCCACCGGATGGATGCCATCCCCGCTGGACCTCAACCCCAATTAAGCCAGGTGAACACACAGATCAAATCTCCCTTATCCCAGAGGGGTTTAAAGTGAAGGTGCAGAGCTTTGAAGCTGGCCCTGAAGGAAAGGTGTTTTCACTGGTGACACCAAACTGCCCCACATTTCAACCAGAAGAGTGGATGAGGGTGGAAGACACAGCCTTCACTGGTGACAGACAACCAGCCTGGGTCTGCAGGTTCCTCTTTTGACTAATTGGAGTTTAACCTCTTTACTGTGTCCTTAAGCTCCTCCAGATGCCCCAGGAAGCCAATTATGCGGAGGTTCCACAGCCTACGACCTCTTAGGGTGATTCCAGGATGGGGACAGGAGTCTCATCACAAATTTCTTCTCCATATTCCTCCACACCAGCACCATGTGGCCCCACCTGCTCAGGGGCATCTGGCACTGCCTGGAGACATTTTTGGTTGTTACAATGTGGGGAGATGGGGAAAGTGCTCCTGTCATCTAGTGAGCAGAGACCAGGGACAAAGTCAAACAGCCTACAGTCCCCCACCACAGAGAACAATCTGGTCCACGTGTCAATAGGGCTGAGGTTGAGAACTACATGTCCCATGCCCCCACACCCCAAAATATGGGGCCTTCCTAGACCCTGCTCAACCATCAGGAGGAATGCAGGCCCACACCTCCACCAGGCAGACTTCATCCAGACTTCATTGCCTGGTTTTCTCCCTGAGGGCAGGAAGCATCCTTCAGGATGGCTGGCCTCTCATTAATCCCAAACCATTTATTTATTTTTGGCAAAATGTTCAGGCATGGTTTTATGAGCTAGGGTTTTACTAACAATTAAAATCTGATAACTAAAGTTAGGCCTTACCAAGTGTGAAAATCTGGAGCCAACATACAAATTGAGACTCCTGTTCCAAATTCCTCAGGTCACCATAATTAATTCACCCATTCCCCTCCTCCCAAGGCACTAGACTATATCATCAATCTAGCCAGTCAGGGCTGGAGATGCAGCTCAGTGGCAGAGTGTTTGCCTAGCATGCATGAGGCCCTAAGTTCCAACCCCAGCACTCCCCCCACCAAAAAAAGCATTTAAAAACAGTAATGGCACAAACCTGTAATGCTATCACTAGGGAAGCTGAGGCAGGAGAATCCTGGACTACACTGCAAGATTTTGTCTCAAACACTGCAAGATCTTGTCTCAAAAAAACAATCTAGCCAGTTAGAATGGGCCCCAGAGCAGTTACCAAAATGCTGGGATACAAAGCAGCAGATGCTTATTCAAATACTAACAGGTACCAGGTGGGTGCTAAATTTGACAGAGAGAGTAACCAGGTATAAGTACAGTGAAACAGAGGACAGACACTTGGCCTTACACGAAAGTGACGATAAAAAGAGGTAAGGGCTGCAGCAAACTATTCTTGAGGGGGCAGCCCCAGCTAGGCCCAATGTACTCTGGTCATCTGATTTTCAGAAATCCAAATTCCAGACGTTTCTGTGAAATCTTCCCATTAGTAAATACTGGAAATCACAGCCATTCACAGAATTAGAATAAAGGCAACCCAGGTCACTGATGGGTGAAAGGGAAACCCCAGTTTAGAACATGTATCTCAGACTCTCAAACACAAATGATGGTTGAACCTACAATGTGTAAGGTGCTGGCGTATGGGGAAAAGAGATGGGCAAAACCCAAAGGGAAGTGGGGCATGGTGGCACACACCTGTAATCGGGAGGCTGAAGCAGGTAGATCACAAGTTTGAGGCCACTTAGAGCTACATAGTGAGACCCTATCTCAAACAAATGAACAAAAAGAAAAAAAAAAAAAGAAAGAAAGAAAACGCCCTACAGGAGACCCTGCAAGACTAACTATAAGCAGGACAACATGCAAGTTGGAGGGTTCTGTCTGTGTAAATCGACCCCAACAGGTGACATTCCATCCTGAATATCTGTTGAGAGAGGCTTCAACAAAGTTTCCAAGCCATTCCAGAGCTTTAGGTCACTCATGCACTCAACAAGTGTTTACTGCGTACCAGGTACTCTCCTAGTTGCTGAGATTACAGCCATAAATGGCAAAATCCCTGTACCTGCAGAGCTGGCCTTTTGGTGAAAATTTAGAAAGTAGACACTATAAGTCAAATATAGCATATATAAGGAAACAGTAAGAGCTATGGGGTGTGAAGTGGAGAATTATGCATGCAGGGGAAGTGGCAGAGGTCAGGGAAAGGCTCTCTGAGGTGACAGCCTATCCAGATATGAAGGTTAGGGAACACTCCAAGCAGTAGAAGCAGCGAGTACAAAGGCCCTGTGGCAGGAGCAGGCCTGGCCGCTAGTGTGGCTCAAGTGGTGTGAGACAGAAAGCAGCAAGGGATGAGGTCCAAGAAGGGATGAGGCCAAGCCAAAAGCCACTGTAAGCCCTCTGGCTTCTACTCTGAGGAAAATGGGGAGCAGCTACCTGGCTCTAAGCAGAACAGGGAGAGATCTGATGTGCATTTTAACAGGGCCCCTCCGGCAGCTGGGCTGAGACCAGGCTGCAGGGGTCAAGGGTGGAGTAAGGACAGTGATGGCAAGGTGAGCATTTGAATCCAGAAACCAGCTGACAGAGGAAGGCTGTGGGAAGCAGGCAGATTTGGATACATTTTGAAGGACCAGGCAATGGGATCTGTTGAGGGCTCTGATAAGGGAGGGGAAAAGAAAGGCGGCAAGGACAACCACAGCTTTTGTCCTCTGTGACAACAGTGCTGCCTCCCCTAAGATGGGAGGACTGGGGGAGTCTCAGCTCCTCTGGGATACGATAAGGGGGAGGCACCTCTGAGTCACCAGGTGGAGAGATCTGCTCCCCAAGTCTAGTCCAGAGCAGAAAGCCTTTTGTCCCCTACCATGTTCCAAGACCAGGAACCTCCAAAACCATCACAAAGACACCAGTTGGGCAGCTCAGGACCCTGACCCCGGTGAGAGTCTCAGCCAAAGGAGCCAGCCAAGACTTCCTTTGCAAGGTTTAATTCGCTCACACCCTGCACCCACTCTCTCCAAGGTCCTCTCCAAAAGCTGTTTACTTCATGACCTGAGAGGCCCCATCTAGCCACGGCTCTGGCCCGAAGATTCAACGTTCACCCAGGGAGGCCAAACAGCAACAGTGCTCATCAGGGATTCTTTCGCTATTCCTCGAATTACCACTACTCATTATAAGGACTATGTGATACCACATGGGGAAACTGAGGCTGCAGAGGCAAAGTAACTCACCTGAGCTGCAGGATCAGGATTTGAACCCAAGGAATATGAGCACTTGCTCTGCGCAACCACACTATACTGCCAAGTTGTCTTCTCAACTTTTCCATACTGATCAATTTTTCTACATGAGACGTATAACTACACATTTTTTAAAAACTGACTTGCAAGGGGAGCCCCAATCCCATCTTTCTGACCATCATTCAAACATCAGCCACAAAACCACCCCTCTCTTACCAGCTCCAAACCGCACCCCCCACTCACCACCACACCCAACCTACAAAGGAAGCCAAGTACCAGGAACTCAGTCCCAGTTTTCCCTTTAGATAACAAACTTCCGCTTTTCTCCTCCAGTAGATCTGCCTGAGGGAGGGCAGCGAGTCAGAACCTTCACCATGGACCGTTTCCCCCTTCTGATTTTCCTGGAGCTCAGAGGCAGACAATGGCCTAGGAACAAGACTCTAGAGGCAATGGTGATGAACCTAAGGCATCACATGTGCCCCGGGCAGCTGTTGGTTATCACTGGAAGCCCTACAAGGTTCACCATCATTGCTCTAGAGGCTCATGCCTGGGCCAGCAATCTCAATTTCTAAATGCAAAGCCTTGGCCGCAAGAGGAACCCATTATGAATAGCTGAGCTGGGCACAGAGGTGTGCGTCTGTAATCCCAGCACTCGGGAGGCCAAGGTAGGAGGATCATAACAAGTTTGAGGCCAGCCTGTGCTACACAGCGGACTACACAGTAAGATCCTGTCTCCAAAAAAAAAATTCTGAGTAGCTAAGTGGACTGACTGCACAGCCCAAACTCGTCCTCATAAGCAAAAAAGGGCAAAGAACTGAAAATGGAAAGTTTCATCTTTAGAAAGAATGATGATAACCGCTGTTTATCTCTGTGGCGGGCACAAGCTGAGCCACTCATTTATTCACAGCTCCAGGAGGTTAGGACAGTGGAGCTCGTGTCCCCATTTTATAGATGAGGAAACTGAAGCACAGGGAGATGAAATGGCTTGCTCAAGGTTGCACAGTCACCAAACTGGTTGAGAGTCCTCCTGACCTGGAGTCTACTTCCCTGGAAAACCCAGAAGCCAACAGTGTTGCACTACATCTGCATTCTCCTGATCTGGAGGCTCCTGTGCACCAGCCACCCGTTCACAAATTCTGGTCCCAGGGCTCCCCCAAAAACTGGGGCATCCAGCAAGTCTAGGAATCCAGAGGGAGGAGCGGTAGGAGAATTTTACAAGGCCACAACTGAAGGAAGTGCAGGACTTGCCAGAGGTGAAGGCTAAGAACTACTCAGGCATCTCAAAACTGATGTAGCGTGAAGTCTTTGGAAAAGAAACAACACAACCTGGGCTATTGAGCTAAATCAAGAGGAGAAAAGATGCCTCAAACATAACTCTCATCCCCAGCCAGGAGCCAAAAATGAAATACATCCTGAAACAAAATCTAACTTATGGTCACTTATGCTTTCCCTGCCTTACTCTAGGAGAAGAAAATAAACAAGGAACTACTCCATACTTCATGAAGCACAAAGTCAGATTCACATGTGGACCCTTGCAGAAATAATCCTGCTGATGGCACACCTGGTACAGGGTTTAGAGGACACACAGGTGCTCCCAAATCCAACTGCCAATGAGCTCCAATCACTCCCAGGCCTTCAATGCAAAGTACATGTGCTGCTTCAAGCCCCGGGATAAATCTCCAGCTCCACAGGTTTAAAAGTGAGAATACCAAAGTATGATGGGTTTTCCACTTCAACGGCACCTAACAAGAAAGTCAGCCCTAGTGTCTTTCCAACACTCAGGAAAGGACCATAAAACAGGACAAGAAGATATTTCTGGATGCTAGTCACCAGCTCTTGAAAACCCCGGGGTGTTTTTCCTGTTACCTAAAGGAAAAGCAAAAACAACCGTGTCCAGATTTTGCCTATCGTGTTTACCACTGATCAAGACAGCGTGACACAGGAGTGCCCTCCTACACAAAGGGCCAAATCGCATTATAGTGACACTAGGGATTAAGCCACAGAAAGTAAACTCCGGAGGTCTGGCTGAGCACTTCACATTTCAGAAGAAAATCCCAGGTTAGTGCCAGAGATGAGCCTCACCACATTACCAGGGGAAGGCACAGCCACAGGTACCAGGCTGAACTTGAGGTTCAGGTGGAACAGGCCTGCACATCCCTGGTCCTCGGACTCCCTCCTCGCCCGTTCCTCTGAACCTCCCTCCCCCACCCTGAGGCAGAAAGGAAGGAAAAGATGACAAAAATATGTAACCACAGAGAGTAATGGAGATGTAAAACAACGAGGGTAAAGCCCAATCCAATCAGCGTGAAGTCCCTCTCTACGGTCTGGGACTCTCCTCGGCTCACCCTTTTCGAAAGGGGGTGTCTTTAGCGAGAGGGGGAGACCCAACACTTAAAAGAAGATGGGTGAACAGGAGACAGAGAGACACCACTCCCCGGACTCCGTCCCCAAAGCGCCCTTTCCTGGGAGGTTAGTAATTGGAGGACAGAACCCCAAAGCAGAGAGGCCCCTTAGCTCTCACCAAAGCCCTAGGTCTGGCACAATCCCTCCTCCTCCTCACCACCACCACCACCACCACCACCGCCATGCCCTGCTTGCCTGGACCCGAAATCACCCAAGCCTCCCCATCGACTGCACTCGCGAGTAGGGGGGATCCCTGCGGTTGCCCAGCGGAGACCCGGGTGCCCCGGGTGCCGGGCGACCGAGGGCCCGTGCTTCCCCGCGCCGCCGGCCTCGCTGAGTAGCGGCCTCCCCGCCCGAGCCCCGCGCGTCCCTGAATCGCCGGCACGTACCCAGAACGGGTCGGAGCCCTCGGAGCTGCAGAAGCCGCTGAGCGCCATGCAGGCGGCCGCGAGGGCTCGGAAGCGGGCAGACGAGCCGGCGCTGACGGCGGCGGTGGCGGCGGAGTAGAGCGGGGCCGCAACGCCGCCGGGTTGGCCGGCGTCACGGGGATGCGGAGCTCCGCCCCGCCCCGCCCCGCCTCGCCCGCCCCTCCCTCCCAGCACGGGTCACCTCGCGGCGAGGCGTGGGCAGCGCGCGCACTGGGACCCCTCCGCGCCCGACCTGCAGGCCGCGCTCGCTGCCCGCAAAGCCCCACAGCCTCCAGTGCCCACTCCCACCCCCCCACCCCCCATCGGACAGGTAGGCCCGGGACGCTTTGCTAACCATGCAGACCTGCTGTGAGCTTCGCCTCCAGACCATGCCGCGGGGTTTTGAGTCCTGATAGAGGAACAGCAATCATAACCTGGAGAAAACACATGGCCAAAGCGCTCTCTCAGTCTGAATGGCACCAGGCCCATAGATGCGTCTTCCTGCTGTCCTGCTGCTACTGCCTCTTGTTGCTGGAGCAAAACCAGGGCCACAGACCTGAGTGACATTGTCAGGGCCATCTGGATCTCAGCTGCCAAGCGGCTGGTTCGAAAGTCCATAGAAACGGGAGGAAGGGGAGGCTTTTACCAATCTCCCCTTTCTAGATGGGGAAACTGAGGCTTAGAGAAGAGACTTGCTCAGGCACTCAGTAAGCAAGTAATGGAGGTGGGATTCCCACTCAGACCAGGCTGGCCCAGACCAGCTTGGCCCCAGGGCGCCTATCTCTGGCCCACACACCTGTGCCCCCTCCCCACCCTCACCTGTGTGCAGGAGATCAGCAGTGATCCATCTTCATCTCGGAGGCACAGAAATGGAAGCCTACAGACACACTGGCACTTTACAGGCATTCTCGGCTTCCGGCTTCCTAGGGCTGCGTGCTTAGCCACTGACTTGGGTTAACCCGTGTCATTCACACAGCGGCCCGCAAGGAAGGTAATATGGTTGTCCTCATTCTGCAGATGAGGAGACTGTGGCACTGAGAAGCAGAGTAATTTAGCAGGGGTCCTTTGTATGATAAGTGACTCAACTCAGCTTTGAGCCCAGCAGACCTGATCGAGGACAAGGATAACACAACCAGTAATGTTCAGCATGTGCCGCGCTGTCTCACACATGCTTACTAGCCAGCCAGGAGCACACCCGTGATCCCACCACTCTGGGAGGCTGAGGCAGGGGGATTGTAAATTTGAGTCCATCCTGTGCAATTTAGGGAACCCTGACTCAAAATGTTAAATGTTAATGAGGAGTAGGGAGGTAGCTCAGTGTGAAGGGTCTGGGTTCAATCTTCAGTATCACACAAATATGAAATTTTTTTAAATGAAAAAAGCAGTTAGAGACAGGGGCTGGGGCTGGGGCTGGGGCCAGGGACTCTAACCTTTCTCTGTGGTTCCTGCAACACCTTACCCTGTCCTCTCCTCCATAGTTCCCAACTGATGCGTGGGTTCCAGTACACACACACACACACACACACACACACACACAACAGTTACAGCAAATAAAACAGGGGCTATGTTTGAATTTGAGGCCTGTCCCCCTTCAAAAGGACCTGGAAGGTAGGAGGGAGGGAATGTTTGGATTGACCCAAGTCCCCTCAGAAGGAATGAATTATTACAGAAGAGTTACTTTCAGGTGATGACACTGAGTCTGCTCTTGCTGAGACATTTACACACTCAGTAAACCATTCACTGAGCATCTACTATATGCCAGGTGTCTTGCTAGGGACAGTCAAACTTGTGTTTTTCTTTCAGTATTCCTGCAGAGCAAAAGCAGGGTCTCCAAGACACTAGGTAAGCCCTCTACTGCCGGACTCTCTCCCCAGCTCCTCAACTCTTAAGTGACTTGAAAGAGCTGGGTTGTTCATTTTTAAGTGCATTTATGGTAAGTCAACATATTAATCTAATAAGTGTATAAATAAAAGCGCATCACGAGTGTGGTAAGACCCAGGAAGAAAAAGTGAGCATAACGGGCTTTAAGAGGTCCTGGCCTGGGGGTGGTGGGAGTCAGGAAGACTTTCTGGAGGAAAGGCCTCTGAGCTGAGTACAGGCAATGAGTCAGGCTCCAGGCCTGAGTTGTGCTCCAGGCCGAAGGAAGCAGCTTAGAGAGAACTCATGAGGCAGAGAAGCTTCTTGCAGGGCCCTGAAGACCCATGTGGATCCAAGTCAGAGGAATGCTCACCATTGGCAGATATTGACCAAGAAGGGGTACAAGAGAACCCACGTGGGACATGGAAATGGTCCACAGAACTCCAGGGAGGGATGCAGAAAGGATCCATCTGAGAGAGGAGGACTTGGGCAAGGGCGGAGCATGCAGGATCTTGGTGGCCAAGGGAGAGGCGGTGGGAGCCACAGATGGAGCATCAGATTCATTTCATTCTCATCCCGTTTAGTCATTCTGGGTTTTTGTTTTGTTTTGTTTTGCTTTGTTTTGTTTTGAGATAGAGTCTTGTGCGTAATTCAGGTTCAGGCTGATCTTGAACTCACTATATAATCCAGGATTTCTCAAACTTGTGGCAATCCATCTTGCCTCAACCTCCCAAGGGCTAGGATTACAGGCATGCAGTACCACACCCAGCTGCATTCATTCTTTCAACAATTGTTTTTCTCATTGAGCAGACATATAAAAAGGTATTCAGCAGCCTTAGTCATCATGGAAATGCAGATAGAACAGCTTTGTAATAAAACTTTGGCGAGTTCTTCTAAAGCTAAACATGCAATGACATAGTGACACAGCAATTCCACCCCTGACCAAGAAGAGGGACTATTGTATCTGCCAAAAAACACCTACAGACATGTTCATCACAGGCACAGTCCATGTGGATCCACCTCACCTAAAAAGGAGCAAAGGAAAGCAGTCAAGAGACAGTGCCTATTTTATGTTGGTCAAGAATGGGCAAAATGAACAATACGTGGGTCACAATCAGACCAGTGCTTGCCATTAGCAGATATTTTTTGGTTTTGGTTTTGGTTTTGGGAGGGCATGGTGTTTTGTTTTTTGCTTTTTGTTTTTTGGGACAGGATCTTGCTATGGGGTTCAGGCTAGCCTTGAACTCATATTGCCCAAGTTGACCTCAAACCCGAGGCGATCCTCCTGCCTCAGATTCCCAATTACAGGCTGTGATCACAGGCATGCACCACCCCAGCTTTAATTTTTTTTTATTTGTTTGTTTTGTGTTTTGAAACAAAGTCTCGCTATGCAGTTCAGGCTAGCCTGGAATTCACAGAGATCTTGTCTCAGTCTCCCGAGTGCTGAGATTATATGCATGAGCCGCCATGCCCAGCTCACTGTTGGTGGATATTGATTAGAAAGGGGAACAAGAGAACCTGCAAGGGACATGGAAATGGTATTTAACTTGATCTGGTGGTAGTTACATGGGTTTTTTTTAAATATGTTTATATGCATACATACATGCATACATACACAAGTGTATTTTAAAATGCATTGAGCCTGAGATTTAAAGTGGCTGTATTTCCCTATGAAATGTATACTCCAATTAAATATTTTTAAAATAATTGCCTATAATCCCAGCACTCAGACTGGGGCAGAGGCATCACAAGTTCAAGGTCAGGCTGGGCAATTTAGCAATTTATGGAGACTCTGTTTCAAAATAAAAAATAAAAGACTAGAGATGTAGCTCAATGCAAAGGTTTTGGGTTCAATCCTTACTGCCACAAAAACGAGTAAATAAAAAGGACTTGGGATATAGATCAGTGCTAGAGTGTTTGCCTAGCGTGTTTTGCAACCCTGAGTTTAAGCCCCATACTGCAATAAGTAAATACATTAATCAGGAAAGATAAAGATAAAGAAGCTATAAGATAAATAGATTCATTGATGGCCTACTTCGTATCAGACAATACATTAGGTGCTATAGGCACAGCAAACATCCCTGTTGTCTCATGAAGGAAGTGGAGTTGGGGTTAAGCTCAGTGGTAGAATACCGGCCTGACATGGCCAAGGACCTGGCTTCCAGTACTATACACACACGCAAACAGAAGAAGATACAAGTGGATAGTGGGACCAAGCATGGTGGTGCATGCCTGTAATCCCAGCACTCAGAAGGCTGAAGCAGGAGGATTGTGTGTGTTCAAGGCCAGACTGGGCTATATAGTGAGTGCAAGACAAGCTTGAACTATGTAGTGAGACCCTGTCTCAAAAAACCAAAAAATAAATAAAAATAAAAGAAGTGGATGGTAGACCAAACAAAGGAGGCTATCATTTTTCAGGAGTGGAAACAAGGAGGGTTAGAGAGATGGGGTCATTTGTCACAGACCTCTCAACTGGGGTTTGGCAGAAATGGGGCTCAGCTCTGCTCTTAACCACCAAACTCTTCCACGTGACAATTTCAGCCACAGAACCAAACCACTCTTCCTTCTCCCTTGGCGCCTTGTTCTGCATTGGGGCATTTATATCATGACAAACACCCTTAGACAGAGAGGCTGGGGGCCCTGTGCCAAAGCCACCCAACTGACTACAGAGTAATTTGGGATTATGATCCAAGCATCAGGAGCCTGGCGGCTCAACTCTGAGCTGGCAGACAGCATAAAGAAGAATGCCGCAGAAATCCTTTCTCTCTTTTTTCCTGTAATCATAGCACCCTGTCTTCATTGGTGTCTTTTGTAGCACTTGTTCCCTACTTATTCGCAACCATTCATTAATGTATCTGCTTCATGTGGCCTCCCAGGCCAGATGGGCAGCTTCAGCTTGACCCCTGCACTTCTCCTGGGTCTCCCTGCTGCTCCCTCTCATCCCAAGGCAATCGCAGTCCTTCACCACAGTCAGAAGGGACCCACCAAAGGCAGAAGTCACACCCTGCATCCAGTGTGGGATTGCCTGCCATGGTCCTTGGTATAGCATCTACTGGAAATGATTCAGCACTTTCACTTCTAGGGATACACCCAGAAAAAAGAAAAGCAAGGACTCAAACAGATATTTGCACACCCATGCTTACTTAGATCAGCATTATTCACCATAGCTGAAAGGGGGAAGCCACCCAAGTGTCCATAGATGGGTGAACAGATAAACAAAATGCAGCATATATGCACAATGGAATATTATCCAGTCTCAAAAAGAAAGGGAATTCTGACACTGCCACAACATGGATGAACCCTGAGGACACTATACTACCCAAAGCAAACCATTCATCAAAGGACAGATACTTCATGGATCTACTTATGTGAGATTTCTAGAGTAGACATGTTCTTGGGGATGGAAAGGAGAATGATGTTTCTCAGTGGTTAGGGATCAGGAATTGGGGCGAGATTATTTAACAGGGACAGTGCTGTGGCTGGGATGATGAAAATGCTCTGGAGGTGGATGGCAGTGATGGTTGCACAACAAAGTGAATGCATGTAATGCCACAGACTTATACACTTAAAATGGTTAAAATGAGCTAGGCATGGAGGGGGACATACCTGTAATCCCATCACTCTGAGGGGCTAAGGTAGGAGGAACACAGGTTTGAATCCAGCCTGGGTGACTTAGCAAGACCCTGTCTCAAAAAATTTTTTAAAATGTTTTTTCAGAGGGTTGGGGATAATACTCAGGGTGAAGGGCCTGGTTTTAATCCCTGCACTGTTAAAAAAAAAAAAAGTTAAAATGGTAAATTTTATGTTACATCTGTTATGCCACAATTAAAAACAATAGTAGAAGGTCCAAAATAGAGTGGACTAAAAAATCCTCCCAGGCCCGGCCCTCTGTGGCCCAGCCTCTGCCCTCTTCTCTAGGCCAACCTGCATCTCATTCCTCAGTCACTGCATGGGAGTAGTGACTCTGTGTCCTCATCACCCACCAAGCTCATTCCCGCCTCCAGAACTTTGCCTCTGCAGGTCCCTGCCCGGGAGCCTCTTCCCTGGGTCTTCCAGCAGCCCATACCTTTACAGCGCTCATACTTCCAGTTCAGATACCATTAACCAACCCAGCCATCAGCCCCTCCATCCCACCTCCTGCTTTATTTTCTTCATGGCACCTAACATTGCCTAAAATTGTTTAATTTGCCCAACTTTTCTCCTAGAATGACCTTGTTTTCTGCTAGAGTTTGCATGTTCCCCAAATGCCATGTGGTTGAAGGCCAGATGTGCAGCCCTTGACACTGCTGGGAAGTTGTGGCACCTTAGGAGAAAAGGAAACCAAAGAGCAGGATGCTTCTTCTCCCAGACCTCTCCCCTGAGCATGGCAGACAGGGTAACTGAAGAGTGGAAGAGAAGGAAGAAGGCAAAGGGGCGGTTGAGGGGGAGATAGAATGGAGAAAGGGTGAAGGAAGCACCCTTGGAAGAGGGAAGGGATGCAAACAAAGATCTGGGTTGTGCCTTAGGACCTGACTCACTGCCCAGCTGGCTCTTGGCACCCTGTGCTATTTTGGCTCTCAAGTCACATGTAGCCAAAGCCTGACCTACTGTGTGCTGAGCACCACGCAGCAGAAAATCTCCACATCAAGCTCCAGTCTGAGAACAGCAACAGTAAACCATCTCCATGGCTTCCAGTTCTTTCCATCACAAGAAAGACAACAGCAAGTCCTCATGTGGTCTGCATGCCATGCCGCGGGCTCTATGCTCCCGCTGCATCCCACCGCAGCCACTGTTAACTCAGAGATAGGGACTATGACTGTGCCAGCAACAAAGACAAACAGAGACTCAGAGGTGAAAGGACTCCAGGGCCTATCTCTGGTGGGTGGCAAATTGGATATTCAACCCGAAAGCTATTATCTCTTTTGTTGGAAACTCCCTTTGTTGCTGAGTCTATAAGATGCTCAATGAAGGGCTTTGACAAAGGAGAAACAGAGTCTGTGATGACATTGATGGGCCACATCCCCTAAAGCCTGGAAGAGGGCCAGGGTGCTGAGAACCAGCAGCCTGCGAACAGGGCCACTAGCAGGAGAGCTCCCCTAGGGGCATGGACAAGGAGGAGGCATGGGTTTGGGCTTGGGCTTAACTTTTTACTGTAAGGATTTTTGAACGTAAATAGAAGCAGGAAGAACTATGAATGAAGCACGCAAGTGTCCACTCTCTACCTTCAAGCACTGTTCCTGAAGAGGACGAAGAACTACAGATATGTAGAAAGAGACCAGACAATTGTAATTTTGATGGAACTGTAGCTCCAAGAAAAACTTCAGCCTCAAGACATAATTAGAGTTATCCAAGGTTATCCAGGCCTTTTTTTTTTTCCTTCAGTCTATTTTCCTTCCAGGCTCTTTACTCTAGAATGCCTAAGAGTCTTAAAATTGCTGTAAATCCATAAATTTGAACTGTGTTTTTTTCTTGCAATCCAATGAGTCCATAAATTCCAAAAGTTACATCAAAGACTTTCATTCTCAAAGAAATGGTAATGAGAGACTTCTGGGAAGATGGTGGAGTGGTGAGCAGCAGCAAACCAGCCTCTCTGAGATTTGAAGTCCAGACACCGGAATATAGCAACCTGGGGAAGAGAAGAAGGAAGGAAGCGGGTCCCCAGGATCCAGTGAGGATTCAAAGTGAGAATTGGAGCCCATGGTGAAAGCAAAGAGAGGGACCTCAGTGCAGAAGAGGGAAGTGGCAAATGGTGCTTTCTCCCTGAATCCCAGCTCATGTTGTGAGAGAGGTGGCTCAAACCTGTCGAGACAGGGTGACTACGAGTGAGGCCTCCACAGAGAATTGCACCAGGAGAGTGGAGCAGTGGATGCTCTGGGCTGCAGTGGTTGGTGATTCCAATCCAATTCCCCCCAGTAGCAGGGGATTGGCTTGTTGCCATTTTGGAAAGGGGCCAGCTGAACCCAGGACTCAGAGCACCCAATGTGAGGTTAAGGCATAGCCATGGGAGACACTCAAGGTCAGGGAGCCAAGTTCAAGCCAGCAAGAGGCACCTGGAGTATTGTGGGCTGAACAACTGGGACCCAGTCTCACAGCTAGAAACCAAGATCAGCCTGAACTTCAGTGTAGTTGGAAGTGTGGACTTGCTGGGATTATTTACTGCCCTACCATAATTCTACTGCAGGCTTGCTGGGACCAACCAACACAAATCTGGGCTCTGTCCGCCCTCTTTGTCTACCAGTGACAGCAGACAATTGCCCTAAAGTAGACATTCTTTTCTTGCTTTCTTTGCTTTATTTTTTCTTGACTGTTTCTTCCTGTTTTTATGAGAGTGACCATTGTTTCTAATCTTTTTTATTGTTTTGTACTGTTCTTGTTTCTGTTTCTTCCTTCTTTCTTTCCCTCTTTTTTTTCCCACTAGTTTCCTAAAGCTTGCATAATCTTCCTTTGCCCAGCCTTGATTCTAATCTCTTTCTCTTCTTCTATTTCTCTACTTTTCCCCTTAACCCTCTTAAGTTATCTCCCCTGAGGGTAAAACTTGCTCTATTGAGAGAATATTTACTGTATACAACTTTCTGGTTTGTTTTAGATTTTATATAGCTGCAAATCTTGTTCATGTACTTAAAGGTGGCAAATAAATAGTAACCACAGTTTGCCATTTTCTAGGCTGTGCATGATGCAATTTTTATTACTGATCATACTACTGTACCCAAGATGACATAGTTTTTATTTTTTTTAATCAGTTCTTCTTCTTTGTATGCCAAGGCTGAGATTGCCTGATGGTCATAAACAATACTATAGACCAGTACCAAAGACCCAGGGGTTGGGCCAAATAGGCAGAAACTTCTCATCTCCATTGAATTGAAGAGGTAGAATCTTGCAAAAAAACTTAAAAGTCAAAGTCCAGTTATGGCAAGAAAACATCTCTGAAAAATAGTTATTTCCTAAGGATCTCTCAATACTAACAATAAAGTTACCTACCATGCGCAATTTATAAGCATCAACGCAGAACCTAAAATCAAAGAAACAGCACTGTTAATTGAATACCACGTCTCTAAACTTAAGTCACAAATAAACAGTTTTGTTTTTGTTTTTCTGAGCTAGGGTCTCATAAGTTAGCTAGACTGGCCTCTAATTTGCAATCCTCCTACCTCACCTCCATGTGTATACCACCACACCTCGCTCTAGTTTATATTGGAACATAGTTGATGCAGTCAGTTTTTGCTTTAGCCCACGATGGGCAACATGACCAAAAGATAACAGGCATTAGGGCTGTGGGTGTAGCACTCTCCTAGCTTACATGAGGCCCTGGGTTCCATCCCAAGTGCTACTAAAAGAAAGAGAGAGAGAGAGAGAGAGAGAGAGAGAGAGAGAGAGAGAGAGAGAGAAGACATAGAGAAGGACAAAGAGAGACACAGGTAGAGACTGAGTATTATACACTAAATAAATGATAACTCATAGAAGTCTAGAGCTTTCTTTCTTTCTTTCTTTCCTTCTTTCTTTCTTCCTTTCTTCCTTTCTTTCTTTCTTGACAGGATCTCATTACATAGTCCAGGATGGCCTTGAACTCACTATGTTACCTAGGTTGGCCTCAAATCTTCAATGATCCTCCTGCTTCAGCCTCCCAAGTGCTGGGATTATTAGTGTGCACCATCATGTCCAGTTTAGATCATTTACGTTAAGGGTACCCCAAGACCAAATATATACTGCCAACCCAGGACCATAGCTTGCCACCTTTGAAGTGCCCGCACTCTCTCTCTGAGTGCGTACTTCTTTGATTCTGCCTAATAAACCTACCTATGCCACTTGCTGATGCATCCTAAAAGTCTTTTCGGTGATTATCTCAAGAGCCTGCCCCAGGCAAGATGAGATCCCTATCTCCTCCATAGGGGGACCTTCTCAGTAACATTACCATATTCTCATCTTTGGTTCTTCCTTATCTACAGATGATTTAGATTTTGGAAATCATTTCAAAGAAATCTGACTTTATGACACTTTACAACAGATATTTCAGTAAATGCCTCTATACGATAATGATGGTCACTTAAATAAGCAAAACTCCAGTGCCACACTTAACAAAATTTCCTCACATGAAATAATACTCAATTCATAGTCAAATTTTCCCAGTTCTGCCAATAGCTCTGTGTGTGCGTGTGTGTGTGTGTGTGTGTGTGTGTGTGTATGTAAAAACTATGAAACTACCACCAGATCATGTTATCAACCAAGTCCCTGGTGAGTTCACTTACTCCCTTTCCTAATCAGTGTTTGCCAATGGCGAGCACTGTTCTGACGGCGCTCCACACATTGTCCATTTTGCCCATTCTTGACCATCATGAATAGGCACTGTCTTGTGACTGCTTTCCTTTGCTCCTTTTAGGTGTGATGGGTTCCACGTGGTCTGTGGCTGTGATGAACATGTCTATAGCTGTCTTGACAGACACAGTCCCTATTCCTGGGCAGGGGTGGAATTGCTGTGTCACTGTATCATTGCATGTTTAAATTCAGTAGAAATTGCCAGAGTTTTATTCCAAAGATGTGGTGTCTGCACTTCCATGATGACTAATGCTGCTGAGTAACTTTTCATGTGTTTGCTCAATTAAAAAAAAAAAATCGCTGACAGAATGAATGCAGCTGGGTGTGGTGCCTGTTATCCAGCACTTGGAAGGTTGAGGCAAAAGAACTGCCACAAGTCTGATACCATCCGGGGCTACATAGTGATAGATTCTGCTAGCCTGGGGTTTAGCTATCTGTAACATGACATCCACCCAACTTGGTACCGGACCCAGAAAAACAATTTAGCTCTCCAAGAGTAACCTCTGTGTTCTTCTCATTCCAGAGGTAAACCTCCCACTCCCTTTTTGCACGTGTGCCGAACTCTCTCCAGTCCCAAGACCCCACAACCCCCAAGCCTCCACCCCCAGCCCCCAGTAAATCTTTCTGTCTCCTGTTTTACACAGGCAGATGCTCCTTCAAATTAGCTGTTAATATATCATTTTGCCCACCTCCCAAACTCCTCCCCGCCAGCCAAAGTTGATAAAAGTAACTACACTTCTTCGTTCTTGTTGAGAGCTTCTACACCCCCCCGGCCCCTAAAGCTCTTCCATGCCCTCTGCATTAAAGGCCTCCTCCTTATCTCTCTCGCTCTCATTTTCTCTGTGCCACATCAGATTGAGTGCCCCAAAATATTCAGTCGCATAGTGAGTTCAAGACCAGCCTGAACTACATAACAAGACACTGTCTCAAAGAAAAAAAAAAAAAAAGAAAAGAAAGAAAAAGAAAAGGAATGAATGAATGAATGACTAAAGAGGACAAGAATGAAATGAATCTGACTCTGTTGCCATGTCTGATGCTCCATCTGTGGCTCCCACCGCCTCTCCCTTGGCCACCAAGATCCTGCATGCTCCGCCCTTGCCCAAGTCCTCCTCTCTCAGATGGATCCTTTCTGCATCCCTCCCTGGAGTTCTGTGGACCATTTCCGTGTCCCACGTGGGTTCTCTTGTACCCCTTCTTGGTCAATATCTGCCAATGGTGAGCATTCCTCTGACTTGGATCCACAAGAGTCTTCAGGGCCCTGCAAGAAGCTTCTCTGCCTCATGAGTTCTCTCTAAGCTGCTTCCTTCGGCCTGGAGCACAACTCAGGCCTGGAGCCTGACTCATTGCCTGTACTCAGCTCAGAGGCCTTTCCTCCAGAAAGCCTTCCTGACTCCCACCACCCCCAGACCAGGACCTCTTAAAGCCCGTTATGCTCACTTTTTCTTCCTGGGTCTTACCACACTCGTGATGCGCTTTTATTTATACATTTATTAGATTAATATGGTGACTTACCATAAATGCACTTAAAAATGAACAACCCAGCTCTTTCAAGTCACTTAAGAGTTGAGGAGCTGGGGAGAGAGTCCGGCAGTAGAGTGCTTACGTAGTGTCTTGGAGACCCTGCTTTTGCTCTGCAAGAATACTGAAAGAAAAACACAAGTTTGACTGTCCCTAGCAAGACACCTGGCATATAGTAGATGCTCAGTAAATGGTTTACTGAGTGTGTAAATGTCTCAGCAAGAGCAGACTCAGTGTCATCACCTGAAAGTAACTCTTCTGTAATAATTCATTCCTTCTGAGGGGACTTGGGTCAATCCAGACATTCCCTCCCTCCTACCTTCCAGGTCCTTTTGAAGGAAGACAGGCCTCAAATTCAAACATAGCCCCTGTTTTATTTGCTGTAACTGTTGTGTGTGTGTGTGTGTGTGTGTGTGTGTGTGTACTGGAACCCACGCATCAGTTGGGAACTGTGGAGGAGAGGACAGGGTAAGGTGTTGCAGGAACCACAGAGAAAGGTTAGAGTCCCTGGCCCCAGCCCCAGCCCCAGCTCCTGTCTCTAACTGCTTTATTCATTTAAAAAAATTTCATATTTGTGTGATACTGAAGATTGAACCCAGACCCTTCACACTGAGCTACCTCCCTACTCCTCATTAACATTTAACATTTTGAGTCAGGGTTCCCTAAATTGCACAGGATGGACTCAAATTTACAATCCCCCTGCCTCAGCCTCCCAGAGTGGTGGGATCACGGGTGTGCTCCCAGCTGGCTAGTAAGCATGTGTGAGACAGCGTGGCACATGCTGAACATTACTGGTTGTGTTATCCTTGTCCTCGATCAGGTCAGCTGGGCTCAAAGCTGGGTTGAGTCACTTATCATACAAAGGACCCCTGCTAAATTACTCTGCTTCTTAGTGCCACGGTCTCCTCATCTGCAGAATGAGGACAACCATATTACCTTCCTTGTGGGCCGCTGTGTGAATGACACGGGTTAACCCAAGTCAGTGGCTAAGCACGCAGCCCTAGGAAGCTGGAAGCCGAGAATGCCTGTGAAGTGCCAGTGTGTCTGTAGGCTTCCATTTCTGTGCCTCCGAGATGAAGATGGATCACTGCTGATCTCCTGCACACAGGTGAGGGTGGGGAGGGGGCACAGGTGTGTGGGCCAGAGATAGGCGCCCTGGGGCCAAGCTGGTCTGGGCCAGCCTGGTCTGAGTGGGAATCCTACCTCCATTACTTGCTTACTGAGCGCATGAGCAAGTCTCTTCTCTAAGCCTCAGTTTCCCCATCTAGAAAGGGGAGATTGGTAAAAGCCTCCCCTTCCTCCCATTTCTATGGACTTTGCAGCCATCTGCCTGGGTTCCAATCCCTGCCTGGCAGTTCAGAAGCAGGTGTCACTGGCAACGTCAGGCAAAGTCTGTGGCCCTGGTTTTGCTCCAGAACCAAGAGGAAGTACCAGCAGCAAGGACCTGAGGGATGAGGGCACATCCACGGGGTCTGGCATGGTCCATGCTGCAGAGGGCCTAGGCCACACTGCTTCTCCAGGGGGAAGAGAGCTTGGTTTTGAGCTCTCTTCTCAACCTCCCTACTAGTCTGAGAGGACGGAGGCACTGGATTGGCATCTGCCATTTTTCTGCTTTATTTATTTATTTTTATTTTTTATTTTTTTTCGGCACCGAGGGTTGAACTCACAACCTCATGCCTGCCAGGGCAGGCACTTAAGGCACTGCACCAAACTCCCGGCCCTGATTTTTTGAAGCAGGGTCGCACTATGTAGCTCAGGCCGGCCTTGTGCTAGCGTTGTAGCCCAAGCCAGCCTCGAACTCACAACGCTCCGCCTACCTCAGCCTCCCGAGTGCTGGGACTAAAGGCATGCGCCACCACGCCCGGCTTATTTTTCTGCTTTATGAAGTCTAAAAGTTGAAGCCAACATAGAGCAAGCAGAAGCCAAGAGGTGGAAAAGAAAGAGACCTATTGACTTCATTTGCATCCTGAACCCAGTTCTGCTCATAAACTTTTCCTTTATAGATTTTCTTTAAAGATTTTCAGAGACTTTTGGCCAAAAGAGGCCGAAGGACCCCACAGAACTCAGGGTTGGCCTTCATGCTGTCTGCGACTTTGCTACACCTGGCCTTTACCTTCCCAGGTGGCATCTTCACCTTCCAATCCTGCCAAACTTAGCCCCACCTTTTCTAATCCTACTAAAGCCTCCTATAACCATTAATTCAGTCAGCACCTTTCAGACATGTTGAAAAAGCATGTATGAAAACCGATGTTGTGGTTTGTTTAAATGTCCCCCCAGAGCCTCATGCAGTCATGGCGGGGCGAGCCTTTCTAGAGTGACTGAGTGTAGCATTTGTGATTAGTTCATTGTCTAGTGCTGGGATTGGCAGTGTGAGTGCTGAACCCACTCAGGGGCAGGTAGTCGGCCTATAATATAAGGGAGGGAAGGAGGCATGCTTTTCCCTTTTTGACCCTTTTGCTCTGGTCACTTCTGGTGTCTGCCACAGCCACCATGAATGGTTACCCCTATGTCTTGTCGCCCTGCCTTGTAGCCAGCTGATTATGGACTGAAACCTCCACAAACTGAGCTAAATAAACCTTTCCTTGCCTAATTTTGGACATCAAGTATTTTGTCTCAGCAGTGAGAGAAAACTAACCAAGACAAGCGATGACAGCCAAGAGTGTGGCAGTCAACAAGGAAAGCAAGGCAATATCAGATAAATGAAGCTGCAAGGTACTGACTCCTTTTGAAGGGGGTGTATTTTTTATTTTTATTTTAAATTTAATTGGGTCTCTCCGCCCAGCAAACCATGGAGAACCAGAGGAAGCTTGAGCAGATAGGCCCGGAAGGGCAAGCGACACCTGGTGTGGTGTGGTTTGCTCTAATATGACTACTTTAGTGTTGGATAACGGAGACTACAATGCTAAAATTGGTCAGAGCCATGAAAATATCTCGGTTATTCCTGTCAGTTCAGGTCAAAAACAGCACTTTTTAAAACATTTACTGCTAACCAGATTGATGAAATAAAAGACCCTTCAGGACTAGGACTCTTACATTCTTCCTTTTCAAAAGGGTTACCTGGTAAATTGGGATGTTCAGCGACAAGTTTGGGATTACCTTTTTGGAAAAGAAATGTATCAGGTTGATTTTTGAGATACTAGTATCATTATCACAGAACCGTATTTTAACTTCACTTCAATTCAAGAATCAATGAATGAAATTCTACTTGAAGAATACCAGTTCCAAGCAGTATTAAGAGTAAATGCTGGGGCTCTCAGTTCGCATAGGTATTTCTGAGATAATTCTTCTGAGTTGTGCTGTATTACTGTAGACAGTGGATATTCCTTTACACATATAGTAGAAGTAAAAAGAAAAAAGAAGCAATTATTCAGGTAAAAGTGGGAAGAAAACTCTTAACCAATCATCTGAAGAAGATCATCTCTTATAGGCAGCTACATGTTATGGGTGAAACACATGTTATTAATCACGTGAAAGAAGATGTGTGCTATGTGTCTCAGGATTTTTACAGAGACATGGATATTGCGAAGTTAAAAGGAGAAGATAATATAGTGATGGTAGACTATTTTTTGCCTGACTTCAATGCAATTAAAAAGGGTTTTTGAAGCCAAGGGAAGAGATAGTCTTGAGTGGAAAATACAAGTCTGGGGAACAAATTCTGCATCTGGCCAATGAGAGATTTGCTGTTCCAGAAATACTCTTCAATCCTTCCGACATAGGCATTCAAGAGATGGGGGTTCCAGAAGCCATTGTCTGTTCCATTCAAAATTTACCTGAAGAAATATAGCCACATTTTTTTTTAAGAACATCATTTTGACAGGCAGAAACTCCCTTTTCCCAGGATTTAGAGATTGGGTCTACACAGAAGTTCCATGTCTAACTCCAGCAGATTACGATGTTTCCGTTGTGCTGTTGGAGAACCCTATTACTTATGCCTGGGAAGGTGGAAAATTGATATCAGAGAACGATGATTTTGAAGATATGGTGGTAACAAGAGAGGATTATGAAGAAAATGGACACAGCGTGTGTGAAGAGAAGTTTGATACTTAAGGAACTTTTCTGAATGCAAGTCTTGATCGGTTGTTACTGAAAAAGTTTAATTTCAGCTTTTCTTTTAAAGAAGGTTCTGTGTTATCTTTCAGTCTAAGGGATTAAGTCTTGAACTCATGTAAGTACTCTGACCTGTGGCTGATGTTTCGGCGGCTTCACAGGAGGGTTAGGTCAGGAAACTGTAACTCAGCCTGTCTTTCCACTGAGGAGCTGTACTGCCATAACAGTGACTGTGCTGTTTTTGAGGGTAGCTTATTTTTCACTGGAAGGTGAAAGTGAATGTAGTTCAATTTTTCATACCTGAAGGCACAAATTTACTGTCCCACTACAGATGGTAGTTTTGACACTTTGACTAATAGTTGATCAAAGTGTTTATAGGCTTATATGGATTTTTTTGTCTCTCAGAACTGCATATTTTGTTTAAAAGGTTCATTCTTGCTGGGCATGATGGCACATGCCCCTGATCCCAGCACCTGGGAGACTGAGGCAGGAGAATCTCTGTGAATTTGAGGCCAGCCTG